>JAAAYG020059631.1:0-10065 GCA_009936455.2 Tomocerus minor
GAAGGCAACCGATGCCTGAGGTAAAGCCACCCGACACCAGACGCGAAGGCAACCGATGCCCGTGGCAAAGCTACCCGACCACCAAAGCGAAGCCAACCAACGCCGATGCGACGCTACCCGACCACCAAAGCGAAGCCAACCGACGCCGATGCGACGCTACCCGACCACCAAAGCGAAGCCAACCGACGCCCGATGCAAAGCTATCCGACGCCCGATGCAAAACTACCCGACAACCAACTCATAAAAAAAATTTCTTCAAAAAATTTCAAAAATAAATTTTTCGATAATTTTTGTTAATGCTGTAAATAGAAGCATTTAACCGTCCGTAGGACGGGTCAATTTACTAGTAATAAAATAATCTGCTGCTTATAGTTCTCTGTTTGTTCATTTCATTTAGCATTTGCTGATTTCCCATTGAACTGCACACAACTGATGAACAGAACTGCACTAGGTAAGTCTGTAAGTTATCAAGTTAGGGATAGGCATAGTAGAAGAACAAACACAGCTGCTGAAGCGCGTAAACTAAGCAGATGATTTCTGTTGTTCAGTTTGTCAATCAAAAATATTACTGCTAAACTGCTAACAGAATGAAACAAGCATTAATATGTAACAGTATAGTGTGGTCAATATTTGCATTTTTCAGTTTGGAATAAAATGAAAAACTTATTTCAAGTGACATTATTAATTGTCACTATTTTCTTGTACGATTTTATTGTTGCTGTTCCCGATTCGGAAGAAGAGGGGGCCTTAAAGTACGAATACGACAATGTTGATTTGACTAATCAAAGAAGAGCCCTAGCCAGACTCGAAGAAATATCTTTAGCAAATGCTGGTGAGACTCCTGAGGTTAGTGAGAATTCAGATCCAGAAACAAAATCACAAATTTTCGGTGAGATTTTTCAAGAAGACGAAGATGAATTTTCTACAAAACTCACTCTTAGAGCTCAGTCTCTGTCTGCGAAGGTAAGAATTTAGTCTTACGCGTATTTAAGTTTAAAACATTCCTTGAACTATTTTTATGTATTATGCGAAAGTTGTTGCAACAATTAACATTTAAATATAGATGGTTTTTCGCTCAATGAAAGTCGAACAATGGCAGGAGGATTTTGATGACACAGTCATACCGGCTTTCAGTGTTTCCAATAGTCATTTGTACAAGTTGCATGGCATGCCGAAAATCGACCAAGATTATCGGGATTTAATTGTCAAACTAATTGCCCAGGCTAAAGAGAACATCAAAATAATTGCTACGGTACAATTAAAGCTTATTTACAAGAATCAGTTAATTTGAAAACGACACATTACTTCATAGAATAATTTTATTAGTTTTAGTAACCATTGTTTTAATTTTTATCAAAAGACTTGGCGAAAATACAAGAAGGGTGTGGAAAAATTTAAATCTGAAGCAGCAGGAATTGATGACATGACTGAAGAGTATCATTCAATTTCTGCAGAGTACCAAGATAAATTAGATAGTGGTGAATACGAATGGGGAAATTTTGAAAAAGTCACTGTTCGTGATTGCTTAAATCTTTTCAAATCAAAGATGCCGAGCGTAAGAGAAATAATCCGAGAATGCTTTAAAGTCATATTTTTAGGGTTTTAATAAACCATTTTGACTTTTCTAGGTAATTAAGAAAGAGGAGAAATTACAAAGAATGTATTTCGTCTTTTTTGCAGAACAAGAAAATCTCATTAAATTGGGAACTAATCTTTGGGTGAATTCGCAAGTGGATAGTGAACCTGTAACTATACAATTTAATTTTCTAGTTTTTGTAACTTTTTTGCCAATTTGATACGACACGTACATGTCTTGAAATCATTTTGTTTAAATGAAAAGAATTTTATATTATTTAAAGTAGATTCAGTTTGAATTTACAACAGTGAATTATGTTGTTAAACCTACAATAGTTTACATAAATACGCTTCATATGGCCTCTACTAATTTTATTATTGAAATCAAAATCGTTTGCGTGGAGATATATTTATCCAAACTTTACTAATTATCACATTTTCTCATTCACCTTCTAAACTTGGCCTACGATAGTGGAGATTATCAAACAATTGGCAAATAAATTGTAATAGGCATTCCATTTTTACGGTTAAATATTGTACTTAATACAATTTTTATATTGTATATTTTTTACTTTGTGATTGAAATAACTTTTCTCATTTTACGACTATACTTTTATTTAGATTAAAGATGTGGACCAGTCAGAAGCAGAACGAGAGCGGCAGTTCTACCAGAAAACGTTGAACGAAAGAAGAAAAAAGGCAGTTTCTGTTTACAATGATTTGAAGAAACGATACGAAAAAAATGAAACAACTCCCCACGAAAAGGACGAGCTATAGAACAAAATACAAAAGCTAAAACATTTCCGTGGCTTTAAATTAAAGGGTGCTTCCAAACAATCGGCTATCGTATTTTTTTTATTAACAGAATATCTCCGATTGCCATTTACCATAGAAATGTTGACTGGATTAAAAAAGATAGCCACAAATCATTTGTTACTGAAGTTGCTGTTACAATTATCGAAGTAATGAAATAAAGTCAGTCTGCCAGAAGTTCTATAATCTAGTGTCCAAAGAACTAAGAATACAATGAAATTATACCTGTTTTAATTAAAAAATTTAAATTCATTTCCCTCGAATTTAGAAAATCCGTACATCGCTTAATGGCTATTGTGATTGTGTCACGCTGCTGTATTTTAGAATACAATCGTTTTTGACCATAATTTGTGTTTTATGCCTAGACGAAGAAGGATTAAGAAGGGAAATAATTTTTAGTGGGGCATCACATTAGGTTAATATACAATAAAATCCGGCGTCCAATTTTTTGTCTATTTTTTGTGAAAAACGTCTTTTTAAGGTGGGGATCAAATATCAAAATGTTTCAACAGGTGTGCCCAAGCAAGATATTTTTGTACAGGACTTTTTACTGTGGGACTTAAATTTGCGCATCAAAAATGACCTTGAAATATTGCATAATCATCCAATGGTTCTTTTCATACTTTCCCCTACGGTAATACTTAACATATTGTATATTTTTTAGTTTTTAGTTTTACGAATTCTTGCAAATTGCTATTAAAAATTTAAAATCTTTAAAATTGCATCTATATCTACACTGGCATACCATGACGTTTTAAGTTTTGCGCTTAATTTTAATTTTTAAAACATTTAAAAAATGGAGTTCTCGCCATTTATTACCTACTTATTATTATTTATTGCAAAAACTATGTTCTTCAAATGAATATTACTACCAAGATTATTGTTTCTGTAATTCATTTATTCTTTCACTCTACTCGGTTCAAAGATTTGGCCAAATAGATTCACAAAGTTTTTTGTTGATTTTTAAAATCCAATAGGTTGCACTGCTTTAGGGGAAGTACAGCCTTTGACAGCACTATATTTTGCAGTCTTCGTATATGCTACAATCTCAGGAATAGCTTCAAATCGTTTCTTATACTCAACCAGATTTGGGTATGGATTCAGATATTCAGAGTCGTAGCAAGTATAGAAGTACAGAAGTTCGTACGCAATGAAATCCACGTAAGTCAACTGTAAAAGCGAAAAGTATTATTCAATTTTAGAACGATAATTCAAATGAATATCTATAGCTATATATATATAATATCTATAGCTATATATATTATAATATAGTTTTGACAAAGTTTATAATGATTGTGCCATACCTGGTTTCCCAAAAAGAATTTTTTGTCGCCGAGAAATTTGGAAAGAGCCTCACACTTCAAAGGAGCTTGGGATTTGAAATTGGCTATATCAGCTTCCTGCACATTTCAATTTCCCATAAAACGAAATAAAAATAATACAATTCGATTTACAGTATGTAGTAAATTAGTAGTTTTTTTTTTAATTATTTTAATTATTTTATGATGTATTTATATACCGAATTGCCGTAGGCTACTTTAGCAAGCAAAGTCCACATGTCAAATAATACATTCTCCAACATATCAGATTGTCGGACAGCAACTGGGTCCGTTGGAAATGCATTTTTTGATTGTCCTTTTTCTTTCGCCAAATAGCGTAAAATGGCCTTGGTTTCAGTTAAACGGACCTCTCCATCCAACAAATAAGGAACCTGTGACAATGACATTCATTTATTTATTACTTCATTCATCCAATTAGAGAAATAATATTCTAGCTTATATTTTTACATTTGGAAAGTCCAGTCCGAGGTTAAATTTATCAGCCAACCAGTCTTCCCTTTTCTCAAAGTCTGTGTACAATTTATCTTCAAAGTCGATGTCAAGATAGGCCAACAGGAACCTGATAGGTTGTGCGTACTAAAACAATTAACATCAAGGTCAAAACTTGCATTTATTGCATTATTTTAGTACTTTGTTTAGCAATAAAATTATGGTACAAAGTACAAACTCTATATAGGCAACTAGTCTGATGCGCTTACTGGACCTTATTGCTAGTATGTTTACTTGGTTGTATATACAATGTACAACCACACAAGCAATTTAATGATTTATGAATATGCGAAAATTTAATAGTTTCAAAGTAACTCTAAAGTCGTAACTTGCTGAAAACATTTTATCACAATTAGAAAATTACAGCAGATAACAGATATACACAAGTTAATTTATTGTTTCATTTTCGTCATTTAATGGATGATTTTTGTTTTCCAATTTTAGAAAATACACCGGAAGTTTGGTTTTTGTTTTTAATTCTCTCCGTCCATAAAAATAAAAATCCAAAACTAAACGAAATAAAAGGTGTATGTAATGTATAAATGTATGTAAACCTAATAAATGCCACGGTTATACAGTAAAGCTAACAATTACACGATTGACATATAGATAGTATATATATATTATAATATTTACTATTTAAATAAACTTACGGCCCGAATGTTCCAGTATCCCAAAGTTGGTTTTGACATTGTAAATTCTACGTTTATTTAGACTGCCGGTTCTCGGAACTGTGTGGAAACCACGAAGGTTACAAACAGAATGTGGAGGAAGAATTCAGACGCCCAACTAAAATGTATTTTCACTAACAAGTATAGCTTACATAGGAGTTGGAATGGAGAAGAGTAGATATATTGTCGGGTGAGTAGTCATAGACGGATATATTAATGTTCGTAAAACAGCATAGTACTATATACATACATTAGAGGTAGACGACAATAATATATGGATAGCAGCGGAAGTAATGTCCTTGAATAAACTGAATACAGATCCTTCAGTGAAATTACAGAAAACTTAAAAATACGCTCAACAAAGCCTATACTATCCTTGACTGATATACATGCTATATATGTACTCCTTTATATATAAAAACAGAATAAACCATGCATAGCTTTATCTTATGCTTATAGAAAATGCATTTTATGTACCAACACTGCACACACGGTACATAATACATTGTAGATGCTTATATTAGTGCTTACATACTTTATTTTTACATCCATACTTTTTAGCATAATTCATTGCTGACACTTTACATATTTCCCATGCTCCGTAAATATTCTTTGCTACTATACTATGATATATATATATCTGCCAAAACTGAGGATTAGTATACCACGTTAAGGGTAGGGTATTTTGAAGAGCAAGTTTCATAATAATTATATCTATATATAAATATATATGTTGAACAACATATAGATGCACGGATGTCAATAATTAATGTTTTCTGAGTGACAGAAAGATAACTCTAAGACGAGACAAAGTGAATAGACAACTCCAAAGCAAAGTTTCGTATAATATATAATTATATGCATGTTGAGTGAGGCTACTACGGTTCATATTATTCAGACAAAAATCTTCATCATCTAACGCAAAGCCCGTTAAAACACATTGCTAAATAAACTAAAACCTTTGTTCCACAACTTGGAATTCGCTGCCCTCATGGGTCACTTTAAATTTTGCAAAAATTGTAATCATTTACGTTTTATAAGTGAGTTAGTAAGTATACCTATATGCAAAGTGAATATTTTTATTTCTGAATATTTCTTTTACTGATGATAAATTCCTTTTAGAATCAATGCAAGGTTTTATGATTTATCGATAAATTCTTTTATTACCGGTTTTCGCATTCATTTGACTAATTTGACATACTAATATCCCACAGGGTGAACAGCACTAGCCCAAGTACATCCTTTAACCTTACTATGTTCAGCACTTTTCGTGAACTCCACAATTTCAGGGATTGCTTCGAACCTTTCTTTGTATTCAACAAGATTTTTGTATGGTTTCAAGTATTCAGCGTCGTATGCAGTGTAGAAGTATAGAAGTTCGTAGTTATAAAAATCCACATAGGTCAACTGTAAGAAAAATAAAACATTAAAACTTTATAAGTAATTACTTTTATTTGCATTTGTGTTTGCCAAATTGATGTTCTGTGTACATAAGACTACAGAATGTTTATGTTATCTCAAAATTAATTTTAGCAATGAATTCATATTCAGTTCCTACTTCCGCCATTAATAAAACAATAAAATACACACAACAATATCAAAATATTTAACAAACAAAAAGCTGGACTGCTTTTCAAAGGAAAATGAAAGATAGCATCGAAAACTACAGTACCATAGTACCAAGTTCACTATTATCCATTATTTGTCAATTCATGTATTACGCGATTAAAGCAAATCGTAGTATTGCACGTAAAGTAAAAGTTGTAATCTTTCCACAATTATATAGAAACATTGATCAGAATTATCATATAGGAATTCGTTAACGTTAAGTACCTGGTCACCCAAAAGGAACTTTTTATTTCCGAGGAACTTTGAAATGGCTTCCAACTTTAATGGAGCCCCAGTTTTGAAAGTTTCTTTATCATCATCCTATGCGAATTCATTTCAACATAATTTGATTAATAAATTATTTTTAGTTTCATAATACAACAACTTTATAGCGTTTTCTTTATTGGCACAGAAATATTGCTTACTGTGTTATAATAGGCAACTCTAACGAGTAGAGCCCACGTATCATACACGACATTTTCAAGCATGTCCGACTGGCTGACGCTGAGAGGATCGGTGGGGAATAATTTTTTTGATGGGTCTTTTTCTTTTGCCAGGTATCTTAAAATGGCTTTTGTTTCAGTTAAGCGAACATCTTTATCGATGTAATATGGAAGCTGGACAAAATTACTTCAATTATTACCGAAAATAATTTAAATATTATACGTGCTGTTTATGATCTTATTAATTAAAAAATTATTTAGCTTATATTACATTTGGGAAGTCCAACCCAAGGTTGAATTTATCTGCATGCCAATCCTTTTGGTCAACGATGTCTGAGTACAACTTATTTTCAAAATCGACTCCTAGGTAGGCCAACATAAACCTGATTGGTTGTCCGAACTGTAATATAATTATAAGAAATATGTATAGCTTTCATATTTTGCGATATATAGTTGTGTAACATAAGCCCTCCAGAGCAAACTGGAAATAGAACAAAAAATGAATGAATTATTTTACCGCCCGAATGTTCCAGTATCCCAAAATTGGTTTTGACATTGTTCAGTTAGTTAATTCTACGTTTATTAAGACTGTCGGCTCTCGGAACGGCGTGTAAACCGTGAAGGTTATCAACAGAATGTGGAATGAGAATCCAGGCACCCAACTAAAAATGTGTGGCGAACTTGCAAAAGTATTTTACAGAGAGTTGGATTGGGGGAGAGTATAGATCTTGCCGGGCTGGTAGACAGTAGACAGACAGATATAATGTTTGTCAGTCAATTGAGTATTAGAGATACAGCAGAGGACGGAGGAGGTAGGCAGACATATAACAGTGCAGGCAGTGTATGGTAGTGGAAGCAATGTCCTTGAACCTTAATACATAGATCCTCCAGCACTGACGTTTATAATACATGATGCAGCTGCATGCTAATTAGGGCTAATACACTTTATTTTTGCATAATTCATATACTGACCCTTTACACATTTACCAAGTCCTGCAAATATTCTCTGCTAGTATATATACTATGATATATCCATAAAAACTATACTACATTAAGCATAGGGTATTTTGAAAGGCAAGTTTCATAATAATTATTACTACCACAATAAAGTTGAATAACATATAGATATGAATTATGGGCGTGGCGTTGATAATTATTTCGCTTTCAGCCTGGGTAGAAACAGAGCTCTATGACGAAACACGGCATAAGTGCAAGGAGACAATTCCAAAGCTAAAAGTTTCGTGTATGCATGTTGAGCAAGGCTACTTAATACTTGGATTCATATTCAGACAAAAATCTTCATCATCTATCACAACTAATCACAAGGCCCGTTAGCACATTGTTATATAAACTGAAACCTTTGTTCCACAACTTGGAGTTCGCTCCCTTTACGGGTCACTTTAAATTTTGCAAAAATTGGAATCATTTGCGATTTTCAAACATAAGAAACGTTTTAAGAAATTAAATTTTTAATAACTACAACTGTAGGCAGAGTGAATAACATTTTTTGCTTCTGAACTTTCCTTTTATTACTAATGATAAGTTCCCTTTAAAATTAATGCAAGGTTTTACAATTCATCGGTAAATTCTTTTATTACCGATTTTTCGCTTTCATTTGAGTACTTTGAAATATTAAATCCTATAGGGTGAACAGCATTAGGCGACGTACATCCTTTAACCTTACTATAATTAGCACTTTTCGTGTACGCCACAATTTCAGGGATTGCTTCGAACCTTTTTTTGTATTCAACAAGATTTTTGTATGGTTTCAGGTATTCAGCATCGTATGCAGTGTAGAAATATAGAAGTTCGTAGTTTAAAAAATCCACATAAGTCAACTGTAAGAAAAATAAAACATCAAAACTTTATAAGTAAATACTTTATTATATTATGAATTATAAGATGGCAATTCGTTAACATTAAGTACCTGGTCACCCAAAAGGAACTTTTTATTTCCGAGGAATTTAGAAATGGCTTCGAACTTTAATGGAGCCCCAGTTTTGATGTTTTCTTTATCATCATCCTATGAGATTCATTTCATCATAATTATATCAATTAATTAAATAGTGATATTTAGTATCATTTTATGCCAACAATTTTGTAGCATTTTCTTTATTAGCAGAGAAATTTGGCTTACTGTGTTATAATAGGCTACTCTAGCGAGGAAAGCCCACGTATCATACACGACATTTTCTAGCATGTCCGACTGACTGACGCTGAGAGGATCTGCGGGGAATAATTTTTTCGATGGGTCTTTTTCTTTTGCCAGATATCTTAAAATGGCTTTTGTTTCAGTTAAGCGAACATCTTTATCGATATAGTATGGAAGCTGGACAAAAATACTTCAATTATTATCGAAAATAATTTAAATATTATACATGCTGTTTATGATCTTATTAATTAAAAATTTATTTAGCTCATATTACATTTGGGAAGTCCAACCCAAGATTGAATTTATCTGCAAGCCAATCCTTTCGTTCAACGATGTCTGAGTACAACTTATTTTCAAAATCGATTAATAGATAGGCCAACATAAACCTGATTGGTTGTCCATACTGAAATATAATTATAAGAAATATATAGCGTTCATATTTTGCGAGATATATTTGTGCAACCATATGCACTACAAAGAAAACTGGAAATATAACAAAAATTAATATATTATTTAACCCCTCGAATGTTCCAGTATCCCAAAATTGGTAATAACATTGTTCGGTTAGCTATATTATACTTCTACGTTTATTAAGACTGCCGGCTCTCGGAACTGTTTGGAAACCGCGAATGTTACGAAGAGAATGTGGGGGAAGAATCCAGACACCCAACTAAAAGTGTATTGCGAAACTTTCCACTAAAAGTAGTTTACATGTGAGTTGGATTGGGGGAGAGTATAGATATTGTCGGGCGCGGGCGGGTAGACATAAACAGATATAATGCTCGTACTACAGCATACTACTATAGATACAGTAGAGGTAGGCAGTGGGCAGCATAGAAGAAATGTCCTTGAATTGAAATATATACATAGATAGATGCTCCAGTGAATGAAAATACAATCCTATAATAATTTACACCATGTGTCTGGTTGTGCGCATTCTAACTTGAGTAATAAAGGTCGTAGGCCATCGAAAT
>JAAAYG020059642.1:0-10065 GCA_009936455.2 Tomocerus minor
TGTTTGCTCTGGCTTCACCTTCCTGTCCCCTTCAAGTTCATGTATCCATTCTGTTTTCAAAAAGCAACATCTTACACTATTAACAAATATATTAAGTGCCAATAACAAAAATATTTAATTATATATGCCGCAATTCGAAAATTTCGTAATTATTGAGCGATATTTCCCAGAAGTGATATTAAAATTGTACTTACTTGCAATTAAGGGTGCCTCAATGATCGACAGCGCCTGCACTAATTAATATTATATACTACGGAGAGCTAAAAAACATACAAACACCGCTCATTGCGGTAGCAGTTCATCTCTGCACACATTCAACGGCGCTTTAGTTTTCGCGCGGTGGTGGTAGATTTTATTTCTTTCCCCTGCCCTGTAGTAAAATCCTGGCAGAGTACAGATCAGCGATGGGCTAGGTATAGGAATTTTGAAAAAATGCGCTGAACGCGTATATCTACAGTTTGGGTCACCCGATTTTGAAATGTAATAGCGCAAAAAATCAAAGAGACCTGTCCCTAGGGAAGCTCTTCGAACAACGGAAAAATAAATACTTTTGTTCAAACGCCATGCATTTCTCCCACTCCACGAAAAAATTAATTTTGGCGCTTGTAGACACCTTTTGGAGGAACCCCTACGACTCTCCCTCGATACCAGAAAGGTCTGCGCGTTTTTTAAAAATCCCGTCCTAGCCCACTCTGTGGCTAAGAAAAAGTTTTTTGCGTATCATTGAGGCTCCCTTAAAAGCTATCCCGATACCTTTTAGAAATGCGTCGTAATTCTGCATGAGTTGTACTGTAGCTGATATATCATCAGTTTTCCATATAAACACTAAACCTATTAAAACGCTCATTAAATTAACCAAGGTGTAAAAAATATAAAGTATGATTTCGAAAGCACTGAAAGTCTCTGTCGGGGAATAAATCTCGGCTAGAAGTCTTGAAATTTCATAAATCAGACCGAGAGATGTCCAAAATTGTACACTGTAATAGTTAAACAACGTAAACTTGTCCTTCGACTTGCACAAAAAATGTGTTTTAGGATCATAATGAAATAAAGAGTTCCGGAGAATATTTTCGTAAAAGTAAAAGTAGGATGCCAATGATTCATACGCTTGTTCAGTGGCCATTCTGTAGAACACTTCAGCACAATACAACTGTGGGCAATAAAGTTACAGGAAACAATTTTCAATTTGGTAAATGGATGTATTATATATACTGCGTAGACAATGTTGATTTATTGAATTCACAAGTAAGTTGAATATGGGACTGGAAATGAAATAATATTATGAACAATGCCATATTGCTTTAAAGCGTTCATATATTATTAAACTAAATTTATTTACTCATCGACATACTCTTAAACAGGTCCAGCAAACACATTAATATATACTCTTCCTCAGCAACATTGTTTTTCTGAACCACTAACATTTTCTTGGGTAGGTTGGTTTTCTTTTCTAAATGATCAACCTGTTCTAACTCATGCAACATTCCATTTTCTCCAAAATGTTTAGGAGAAATACTCCAACGTCAAAAAATATTCTAGACCTGCATGTTTCATTATAGTATTAAACTAATTAATAATGTAGCCAATAAAATTTTCATTTGCTATTCCAACCAGTCCTGCTTTAACACAAGGCATGCAATTGGTGATCTTTTCTAAAATAAGTACTAAGACATGCAACATTCCATTTTTCTCCCAAGTGTCTCAAAAAATATTCTACACCACTAGTACATTTCATTATGTAGGTACTAATAAATAAACTATTCAAACAGCTGTAAATCAGTGTGACGTAAGGTCATGACTTAATACTACATCATTACACCAATTCTTGTGACAAATGTCAAATATCCAATGCTAAGTTTCCAATGCCAAATGTCCAATGTCAAATGTCCAATATCAAATGTCCAATGTCAAATGTCCAATGTCAAATGTCCAATGCCAAATGTCCAATGTCAAATGTCAAATGTCCAATGTCAAATGTCAAATGTATCAACAGTGAGTGCAGCAAGTATGAAGAAGTGTAAATTTTTTTAGGTCATGACCCTGTAATGGTAGTGACCCCGTAATAGAACTTTATCTTCCTTTTGACCTCCAGATCACACACAGAAAATTTCAACGTTGTAATTTAATCGGTTCAAAAGATATCGTGCACAGGGACGGACGGACAGACAGACAGACGGACGGAAGGACAGACAGACAGACACAACAGATGCATACAGCGTGACTACGTCACACTGAATAATGTAGGCTATATATACATTCTTTACTCGGTTTTCTTACCTCACATGCTTCAACACAAGACATGCAATATTTTAATCAGCTACTTAAAATCGTCTAATGGAAATTTATTATTCGCAGACGATCAAATGCGAGATGAAACCAATAGTATAACATATGCTTTATGCCATTCCAACAGTGATCATCATTTCAAATACGTACATATTTTATGCTAGTTTTATTATGTATGCACGCTTTAAATTAAATATTGAGGGAGCCCCTTATAGAAAACCATGAAATAATTTTTGTTTGACATTGCCCCTGGCCAAAAGGCAGAAATTTATATAGTCCCCCTATATCAAAATGAGGATTAACCTATACTTACACTAACAGTTGCTAGATTCAGAGTGATGAAGTCGCTATGTATGCATCTGGTTTGTCTGTCTATCCGTCCGTCCCTGTGCATGATATCTTTTGAACTGATTTAAGTATAACGTTCAAACTTTCTGTGTGTCATCTGCAGGTCAAAAGGAAGACCAAGTTGTATTATGGGGTCACTACCATTACAGGGTCATAACCTTATAATTATCTCTTTATGACAAAACTGTGCTCAGTTACTGGAGATGGTAAGAAGCTAATGACTAAGTCTTGTAATGCTTGAAGTAGTTGCGGGAAATTGAAATTTACGTCACTCTGTTTTTAAAGCTGTTTGAATAGTTTATTATGTTATTGATTTAGAAAAGTTAAGTCCATGTGAAGTCATTTAAAGGGCTTTCAAGTTCTTAGGCAGGAAGAATGCCAGAGTAAACCAATTAAGCAATACCTACTTTATTTCATTCCAACAGTACTAAGCATGTCAAATACATATTTTATGCTAGTCTTCTCATGCATGTACGCTTTCCTTTATGCAGTATAACCCTTATGCATTGTAAAGGAACCCCTAATGCAAAACAATGAAATGATTTTTGTTTACCTTGCCCCTGGCCAAAATTTAATTAGTCCCCATTTTTCCGGTTGCCGTAAATGAGGATATACTTGCTATAACAGTACCTATCTGACCCCGGTTTCAAGAGGAGAAAATGTTGAAATATTCTTAAAATAAGTAAAATTGTATGTGCCCTACCCAAAATAATTATACAGAAACGGGACTAACTATAAAGTTTATGAGTGTGGAGGGATTTCAGCTCTGTAGACTAAATCAATTAATGAAATTGACAAACGTATTTTTGTAATTATAATTATACTCTGTAGGTATGGCTCATACTTTGAACTTTGATTAGGCTTTTTAATGTATGTAACTACTGATTTCTCGACTAAATTTAAGTTAAGTATAATCAATTATTGATCTCAATTTGCAGAATTGTTATTTTAACCTGGTCAAATTTTTCTGCTAATCGGAAGTTTAATTGGTATTGGATAATGGATTATTTTTGGTTTTCGTATTTTAATCCCCTTAATGCGCATCGATCTTGATGTGATTAAAGTCGTTAGATGCACACATAGATTTGCTTACAAATTGGCTCAAGTGATCTATTCTATATTAATACTCTGTACTAGGAAATGCAACATTCCATTTTTCTCCCAAGTGTCTGAGAGAAAGTCAAAAAAAATTCTACACCACTAGTACATTTTATTATGCAGGTACATACTAATTTGTAGGCAATACATTTTTCACTCAGTTTTCTAGCCCATGGTCGTAGCCAGAGGGGGGCTTTGGGGCTTAAGCCACCCCCAAATTTTCCGAAAACACACTAAATATTATCGATAATTTCAAAATATTTTTGTATCCAGTTCTTTTGTATCTGACTAAAGTAGAAACATATACTCGTACACTAGATATTGTCGTCTCTTTTTTAAAAAACACACTAGATATTATCGATAATTTTCTCAAGCCCCCCCCCCCTAAATGAATTTCCTGGCTACGCCCTTGTTCTAGCCATACATGCTTCAACACAAGACACGCAATATTTTAATCATCTACTTAATACCGTCTAATGGAAATTTATTATTCGTAGACCATGAAATACTAGAGGAAATGTCTTCTCATGCATGCACGCTTTCCCTTATGCAGTCTAATGGAACCCCTAGTGAAAAGCAATGAAATAATTTTTGTATGACATTGCCCCTGGCCAAAATTTATATAGTACCCATTTATCCGGTTGCGTTGCTTTAAATGAGGATCGACATATCCTATAAGAGTTCCTAAATGACATCGGTTTCAAAAGGAGAAAATGTCGGTGAGAAATATTCCTAAAATAAGTATAATTGTAAAGTGTGGAGTGATTTCAGCTCTTTAGACTAAAGCAATGGGTGAAATCGACACAACGGATTTTTGTTTATTTATAATAGTCAAGATACAAAGTCTGTAGGTATGGCTCATATCCTGAACTTTGAATTAGGCTTTTTAATGTATGTACCTAGGTACTTGATTTCTCGACTAAATTTAAGGTAAGTATGATCAATAAATTATTGATCTCAATTTCCACAATTGTTATTTCAACCTGGCAAAATTTTTCTGGTATTGACGTCAATGGTGGTACATATACACCACCGAGCGTTGGGTCTTTTGTTTATGTTATTTCCTCGTGTGTCTTAGGAAACCGACACATACTAGCTAATAATATTATTTGCTAAGGTATACAGCTAGAACTTCATAGTTGATTGTGTCGGCAAATCGGTATAATCTAAAAGTTATTCCTATTGAAATAAAAGAGACAAGAAACAATATCTATACACTAAAATTGACTACCTACTCAAAATTATAAAAAATAAGAGTTTGGGAGAGTTGTCAATTGTGTACAGGTGCATTTACTAAAGTACACCATAGGCGTAGAAAATAAGCATCCACTATCTTACCATCCCGCTCTAATACTCGACCACTAACACATCAAATATGGGTATAGTTAATATTTTCCTAAGTGGGATCTTTTTAGTCGAGTTATGTGTTGGTTGGAAATTGTCAGACGTTGTGCTCTTGGAAAAAAAATGTTGGGTGAACGTAATTTTATCCAGCGATTCCTTTCTAAAAGACGATATAAATAGGGATTTACGGAATGTCATTCATCCGATAACTGTAATGAAACCAAATTTTGATGTCCACAGTGAAAGTTGTGCCGAAGGAAAAGTACTTACAATCTTAAACGATCACAAACCTTTCTTACGATTAAAACATTGCATGGATTCCCTTTTGATCAATTCTGTGACTCAACGAGTTCGTCATCAATACCTCCCTGTTTGTACTGTCCATTTGGTTGTTGGATTGAACCCAAAACGTTCGATTGATTTTTTGATGGTTAATTTAATAAGTGAGATTATACCCATTAACGAAAATATTGAACGTATTTTATCCACGTATAATAGTCATATTTATAGTGGTCCACTGTATAACTATGCAGAATATTCTAAAGTTTACTTGCTTGTCTCTGACGAAGTACTACAGGAGGTGGTGGATGGTTATGCAGCCCACAGAAAATCACTTCTGAATAAAAATTTCATGTCTTTTGTTATTTCTACACTCTCTTGGCACAAACCATGGCTAATGTTGTCATTAGGCGAAAAGAATGACCAGAACATTTATTTTATTTGCCCAGAAGTTGAATTATCACGACGCTTTGCAAAGTTGGATTATCCAACGATGTATTCCTTGTGTTCTGGAAATCTTTGCCTTGGCAAGGATATAAGTGCATTGGCGATACAGATCTTTCTTGACAAGAGCAGCGTGGCAAAGAAATTCGTTTTGCAAATAGTTGATGCAAATATTCCCACGGTTACATTTACGTCATATGCACCTCTTAGTTTAAATCTTAATTTCACATTAATTTTGCACATTTTGAGTATCTACATTTAATTAACTACTGTCTAGCTAACATTGCAATCTTATGAGAGGTCGCCCTATATCCGTCTAAGGGATGCTCCTATGTTCATTTAAGAGAGTGTCTTACATCCGTTTAGGACATTTTATTTTATCTGTATAAAAGATAATGTTATATCTATCCGTATAAAGGATACTGTTGTATCCGTATAAGGAATTTTCTTATCCTTATAAAGGATCCTTTAATAACTGAATAGGGTGACCCTTTATATCGATATTGGGATATTAGGCGTATCAGCTTTCTCATTTTTGTTAAAAATTATTTTTCAACTACCTCTTATTTTGTAAATAGTGCTTTTATCATCAATTTAAAAATAAATTCTAGGAATTGTGTGCAGTATCGACTGGCGATATTATCTCAACAAAGCATTTCTTCAGTGATAGGTCAAGCATTTCTATTCCTCTTATTTCGATTATGTTTAAAAAATATCCAAATTCAACGATTCAATCCAATGCCTGCACTCCAGGAATGAACTATTTTCAATATTTTTTAAATGAAGAAGCATTATATCATAAACACGATGCCTACTCAAACATAGTTACATTTGGAGAAGATTCTTGGAATTTTATTTCCTGTGCTATCCTAGAAAACGAAAGTCTATCTTTCTACGCCTACATTCAACCCTATAACCTAGATGCATGGATCGGTCTGCTGTTTACTCTATTTTCCGTGTTCGTATTTGTGCAAGGAATCATTTATTTTAATGGGGAGAAAAGTGATCCATTCCCTATGATTTGTTTTGCCTATGTGCTGGAAGTGAGTTATTCCCTGTCAGAGAAAAACAGCAAGAGATTATGGATCAAATTAGTCATTGGACCGTTGTTACTCATGTTAATCATATTAACAAACGCGTACAAGGGAATTGTCATCAGTGATCTAGTCGAACCTCGACCTGTCAAGCGAATCCAGTCTGTTGAGCATTTAGCAAATACAACTTCAATTACCGCGCTTAGTGAAGTACATGGAGCAGACGAAATAAATCCCTTCCACTTTAACACAATGGCTACCCATTATATCTACAAGATGGCAAGAATCTATTGTAAGGATATAATGGTTGTTGACGAAGATAAGATGTTTTCTTGTTTCAAAACTCTAAATAACAACAAAAGTGTAATGGAAGAAGCGATACAGTACAGTCAACGCTTGAAAAAGGAAATATTTTCAATCTTTTACATTTTTCAATTTTTTCCTTTGCGAATTCCGAATGTAATTAGTAAACTAAGGGAACGTATCTGATTTCCTCCAGGATTGCCCTACTCGACTACTCCACAAAAATGGCTTTCAAAGTGCAATAATTCCGCCTTGATTCTCAGGAGTAGTAATTTGCATCGACTTCTTAATGACTCTCACTGGAATCCACGCAGTGGAGGAGTACAACCAAAGAATATTTTATACCAGGGATCCTATGACACAGTCGCTTTATCAATGCCAACGTACTCTTTTTTCGTAAATAAGGAGCTACCTTTACTTACACCCTTCTTAAAACTGAAGTTACATACTGTAAGTCATTCTGGGCTTTACAACTTCTGGTTCAATTATTTTAAGGCAAAGAATTACACGGAATGCAGAACCTGCTGGGTGAGAAACCCCCCTCGTCCTTTGTCTTTTCGCAATTCTAATATATCAACCATATTTATTAGTTTCTCATGTCTTGCGCTGCTATGCACTTCGGCTATTGTTTCGGAGTGTCGATCACTTGTGATAAGAACATTTTACAATTGGTGTAAAATGGATAGAAGTATTAATTGGAAGAAATGCCGTTTGCATATAAGAAAGAAAGCGGCGGTAAATTATTAAAAATAATTTTTTCCCAATCGATTTGGGTGTAAATTGTATGGCTTCTATTGTGTAGAGATAACTGACCCTAGAGATAACTATCTCGTAAAGAAGAATTACGTGCTAATTGAATCTGTTAATAATTAAAAATTGGTATAGTTAAAACAAGGTGAAAATCTAATGTTTAAATTGAATTTTACATACTGATATCGTAATGGTAAATGTTTTAATGATAAATTAATACATAATTGGAGCATATCACTGCCAATTTTCTGTTAACATAGAGTCAAAAAGGGGAGCTGAAAAACTGAATTTTAATGCTTATCTTATTCATATATTATTAAAATAACAAAGTTTTCATTTATTAATTTTTTTATTTCATAAAATACTGTAGGACTGTAGAAATTCTTTATGTTAATTTTCGAAAAGTCGATTCTACAGTGTTGGCGTAAACTTCGGTGTTTTAATGAATATATTATTTGCATTTTATCCTTCATACAACTTTGGTATGCATGGCCGTAATTTTATACCCACATTTCAGCTGCCGTTGAAAGTTTTGAATTGCGATGCACATCATCATTAAGATTGGCAGAAGTCCAACCGGGTTCAATCGAAATGTGGTTTTTTAGCAATCAAAGCATATATACATTTTTGGGCCTACAAAAAAATTAAATAAAGACACGAAACCAAACGTGAAGGAGTTTACAACGAGAAAGGCTATCTACAATCTTTGTACTGATATTTTTTGATGCCAAAACCTTTAATGACGTGGTCTTTGAACTAGTCGGTATAACTCCTTGGAATTACTTGTTTTGCATTTTGGAGAAATCGATATTGTTGGTTATAAGAAGGTTAGCTTTCTAGGTAAATGTTTGTTTTTACTGAGAATAAGCGGGCCAAGGCTAGTCGTAAGTCGTTTTCTAACATCACGCAAGCATTATAGCCAACAAAATAATATTCCATAAACTACTGCTTATGTACATATATCGAAATAAGTTTGAAGGATACACTTGGGGTAAATAATTTGTCGATGTATGAGCAATATACTAACTAATCAATGGTACTCTAAGCAAATACAAAAATCAAGTCACTTTAATGGTCGATTTAATTTTAATACTCGGTAGCAATGTATAATAAAAGTTTTAATGCTCGAAAATGTCTCACGTAGTACCCTCAATATATCTTTGCGATATTTGATTGCATTCTCCATCAAAAATGCTCCCGAGAATATCAGTGCACTAAGAAAAACATAAAATACAGCGGCAATATTTGAATTATACAAAGTCAAAGGTCGCACTCCTTCCCTGTCAAGACAATGTTGACATTTTCTAAAATCTTCTTGTTCTGCCTTTTGAAAATAACTTTCCCACTTATGGTAGATTCCACTTTGGTCGAGATAGAACAATCTCTTTTCGAAAATTGGCAATGATAAATGATAATATTCAGCCCGTATACTAATTCCTTTAGTTTTTCTAAGAATGGCATTCTCAGGCTTCCCAAAATAGAACTGCCGGCTGGGATGTGGCCCAGTTTTAAAATTCCACTTAGAGTCATTGACAAACCAATGAAGATATTTTTCTTCGTCAATGTAGATTGAGTTATAGCACTCAGAAATGAATTGCTGGGGACTCACATCCGGAAAGCTTGGATTCAGTATATGTACCTTATACATGGAGTCATTGAGTTTAGACAAAATTTGCAAATGCTTTGTGGAATTTCTAAACAGCCCCAAGGACAATTTAAGTTCATTTTCCACCACATCGTAGAAATTTAACACATCCAAAGTGACAGCATTAAGCCATGGCACTTTATTCTTAAATTTCTTGACGTCCATTGTAAACTTTGCAACTGTATATGTTTCGTAAGGTGTACCTTTGGAATTCTGTTGGTAATCTTTTAGGCACTCTTCTTCGTACTCTTTCAACTTAAATATGTCTTGAGCTGTGTAATTGTTTAGGTATTTATTAATGCAATACATTTTAGCCGAAATATCATTATAATTGATGTCAACCAGCTTGGAGATACCTTTGACGGTGTGGTAATAAGTTTTTCCAGTTGAAACAAAATCAGTTTGTTTGATTAGATCGTAGATTGACTCAACTTTTTGTGCTGCAGGTTCACTGATTAGTAGAGACAGGAAAAGCAGGCACGATAAAACTCAAAAAAAGCAGGCAAAAAAGCCCTAAAAATCGCAAAATAGGCA
>JAAAYG020059653.1:0-10064 GCA_009936455.2 Tomocerus minor
TTGCCAACTAAAATTTGTTTCTATGGCTCTTCCTTTTAATTATTGTCTCGATTCTAATTTCATTTCATTTATCGCCAAGGGTATAAATGAGAGCGCAGTAATTTTCAGGAAGTAGAACCATTGCAGAAAAGCATGCAGAAAACTTTGCGTTAGTTTCAGCGTCAATATTTGGTGCTTTTGCCGAACTAGCAGCAGGTATAAACCCACTCTAAGAGTGGGTTTATAGTTGCCGTAAGAAACGGTATGCAAGGGTTTCTGCGGCAAAATGACGATTTGACGCGACGCAAGGTCCATTTATACCTTTACGGAAATAAGCGCGCTCTTCTTCGTGTCTTCGAAATTGTGTCAAATCTCTGTACGCAGGCAAGTTGAAAACTTTCAACTTTCTTCTGCGGAAATGTAACAAACGCAAGGAATGAGCCCCATCACAATAGCCAAATTACATAACTAACCTTGTCAACAAAAATTTGTTTCTATGGATCTTCTTTCTAATTATTTCTCCGATTCTAATTTCATTTTATTTAACGTAAAGAGTATAAATGAAAGCGCAGTAAATTTCAGCAAGTAGAACCAGTGCAGAAAAGCATGCAGAATATTGCAGAAAAATGCTTTTGTCTAACTAGCAGCAGGTATAAGCCTACTCTAACTTAGCAAGATTTGCGGAGAATCCCGTACACTTATAAAGAATTGCTATGGAAAACAGTTACAAAATCATTTACGAACTTGCGGATCGAAATCATAGCGGTGGTTTCGCAAGACAATTTTCCATTTGCAATTGTCGAAAGCCAGAAGTTTGTCTACGTTGCTATGAGTTACTTGTGGTTTTCAGTTACTTACAGTTACATTTACTAAGATACAAAGATGGGTTCTCCCTATTTAATTTTTTCAAAAGTTAAGGAGTTACAAGTTTCAGAGATTACTAACTTAAGAAACAAGCTGGATTACCCCCATTATCATACAATATCAATGTGAGATTACTACAGGATGAAAATACATTTTATTTTGGGAGGATTTTAATCGCGTCTTCGATCGGCGGCTCCGGATCGTCTTCGCCGTCGGGATGCACATGCACAACCATCTGCACGGCTCCGATTCCGATTTGTAGTACGGGCCCTAATTACAGTAGTTTTTACTCCCTCTTTTCTTTCCTTAGCAGCCTGAACACGGTAGGTTTTGGCTTGATCCAGGCTCAATCGACCTTTGGTCGTATATTCTTCTTCGGCTCGAAACAACGTGGAAGAATCATCTCCGGAAATAGGGTACCAAGATTCTTGTTGAGGGGCGACATCATCTGTAGACAGAATCTTGTAATGAGGATCCACCAAAAACAAAGTGATGAATTTCCGATGCCCTGCTGCTGACTTGTCATCTAATTCAAAGGGTCTCACGCTGTGCTCATAGACATTGGGAAAAACCACTAAAAGATTGGATTGTGCAGTTGCATGACCCAGGACGGAGTAGTTTTTATTTTGATGGGTTTGGAAGCGGAAGGCGAGTTGGGAGTTGGTGATATTATTTATATCGTAGTAGTAGATTGCACTTGCAACAATTCGCTCATTTTTGAATCCTTCCGTGTGCCAATCACTGCCTCCGTAAACAGAAGTTCCCTCTGGGGTCAACAGAATGTTCTTGATGCCGATGATGATTTGAAGAGGACGTCCTTCCAGACTTATTGTTGTCACGTCGTTAGTTTTGTCCTGTGTGACGAGATCAGAGAGGACCTTTTCGAAATGAGGAATTGCTGCTCCTACAACATTCTCAATTGAAGAATAAACATCCTCGTAGATCCGAGGATCCAGATTATTTATATACGACAGAGCTGTGGCTTTTTTTGACTCTGGGTCCACGAAAAATTCCGTTGGAAGCAACTGGAACTTCTGGGAATAATCCTTGTCATTCCGCCCTTGAACACATGGAGTTTCAAATGGAGAATTCTGTGGAAATTCTTTCGTTGTAACACCTGCCACGAAACAATGCATTATCGGGTCCACCAACTCTAAAAGTCCTGGACGGTCATCACGCCACATTTTTTCTTGGAGAGTATCATCCAAAAATACCATTTGTAATTTTAAGTTTTCATGCAGCACAGAAATCAGGCAGGTTTCAATGACCACCGTCATATTGGGCATATTCGGAAGTCGCTCCCAAAACTCATCGAAAGGTACAGGAATCACTGATGCTTCTTTCGTAGCCATCTTCTGCAGAAGAACCACAAAAGTTGTAACATCCCCTTTACATGCATATATTATTATCCAAATGAACTCCTCTGGTGCCTAATCATATTTTCCTAGTATGTTAAAATTGTAAATATTAGTTTAGAAGTTACCTTCTCGTAGAGATACAGAAATGGTTATAGAAATATTACTGAAATGGCAATGTACTGTTCCTGCAAAATCGTGTGGTCGAATAGATTTGACGAAGATAGAATAAGGGACAATATTTTGTGTGGGAACAGTACAAATTGCAGTCTCGATTCAACAGAGACAAATAACGAACAACATAATTTCTCTCCTCGTGGAAATAAACTATTTTTGCGAGATTTTTGTCATAATGACCCAGAGGAATGAAATAACATAATATTGTCTGTTGGTAATTAGTAGTCATGGAAAATGACACAAATTCGAGGGGGAGGGGACTTTCTTGTAAAATTCATCGTCTACTGCAAATGCAAAACATGCTCTTGTCAATCCTCTACTTACCTTCATTTTTAACTTTAAGTTGAGCACTAAAATGATTTAGCATTGATGCTCGCAAGTGGAAACTGCAGGATTATTAGGTTAAACCTGCGAATTTATTATCTCCTTCAGTACTGCGCTTAAATATTTTTGCGTATTATGATTATGACTACAATTGCATGACTTTGTGTTCAATGTGGTACCTAGTACCTAAACGGACTATAGGGATTCTTGAATTGGCTACTATCATCGTCCTGTTATGTTAGTTATGGTCTTTTTATGATGTTCGCATTATGTTTAGTTTTAATTCGCAAATAAGTTGGTACATCTGAGAAACCATTTAGCTGACTTACATTACAAAATGATTGTTTTTATTTTAACTGATGCTGCACCAAGATAGTTCTTTGCTACACATAGAAGTCTGTGTTAGTGTTAAGTGTAACATGATCTTGATCTTGATGATTACTTTGAAATCTGAGCTGTCGATTGAAACAGATCGTGGATTTTATTTTTATGATGACATAATGATCATTGTTATCTGCATCTAGCAGAACGCGTCAATTGCGAAATCATCATTAACAATAGAGATTTGGGCCACTTAAGGCTCTAGTACATCTTAGTACGTACCCAATGCCCAAATGCAATACTTGCTCATCCATGCAATCTAATTGGAAATATATTCATGAGCGCACCTTGAGTTTTCTTAGTAAACGAACAGTTTAGATTTACAATGACATTATTAGCTGCACTTTTCTAGTATATTATGTGAGATTTATGTAGACAGTATTATATATTATTACAAAATTTTGCATGGAATATTTACATTATTGTACTATGCGTACTAATAAGTGCAAATAAGTACAAGATCAGAGATCGTACACATACAGTACAGCAGTGAATAGCAGGTGCCTACATCATGTATGATGGCGATTTGTGTTACTAAATAAATTATGTCATGTGTCTGTGAGTAGTAATAAAGAATTAGCGTTTTAATCTGGAACTATAGAGGTTAAGGAAATAATTTGGAGCCTTTGAATTCTGACTGTACAAATTACATATTATTATTAATAAACGAACACGTATTCATCTACAAATATTCTAAAAGTAATATTTGTATCAGATTCGGAACAGAATTAATTAGGCGCCTAATTTGCTCGCTTTGTCTGTTTATTTTTTCGTTTCCGTGCTAAATAATGGGCCATGGTTTTGTTAGGTGGTATCTTTGCATCTCCTTCTCTTTCCCATAGTTCTTCAAGGAGAAAACTTTTAGTTAGCTCTCATACGAAGAATGCGAAAAATGATCTCCCGAAATAGGGTATCAAAAATCTTGCTGGGGAGAGGGGTGACATGATGACAGAGAATTTCGATGAGATGACACAGAATTGCGTAGAGGCAATTCTGTGTACTTAACAAGATGTCAAAGACAGAGAGCACGGTCTTCATCCGTTGCGGCCATTTCCTGAAATGCATAAAGTCCTACATATGCCGCTTGTTTTTGTTTCTTTTGATTTATGTCAATTGATATATATCTAAATATGTCGAAAATCTAAAAATAAATCTTAAATTAATTAATCTCTTGTTGCTCTGATAAAGATCCCGTCAATTGCTGTCCCCGTGATCAAAATTTCAGTATGCACACTATTTACAATCTCACAATATTTACCAGATGCATTTTTAATTAAATCAATCAAATATCTTAAAATTATGCGTTCTGTGTTTTGTAGAAAATCTCAAATAAGAATTTAGAAATAATTTAGTGTGTAAACGTGTCAAAGTTGAATGGAAGCATCCATAATTAGTAGATATGAAATAATTGGCCATTTCAACTAAAAAAAACTGCTACAACGGAAGAGTAAATGCTACACATCAAGGGGATGGCCTGAGGGGAGTTTATATGTCAATTTGTTGAAATATTGTGCAGGTAACATGGTTAATTCCTCGCTATTTGATAGCTGAGACAGTCAGTCGTATGTGTGTGTGTGTATTGCGTGCAAAAGATGACATGACAGAATGTACCGTATAACTTGTTGCATGCACACACAGAGAAGAGATAGTCTACTACTAGGAGCTATGTGTCTGTGTGTGTACTTCTCAGTCAGTGAAGCTAAACAAACGAAGACAGGGCAAAGATACGTAAAGTAACTAAAAAATTATCTCAGAGAGTCGGTCATTGTAGCTTGAATGTTTATTACGTACATGCATACTACGTACACACACACACAAACAGAGTTTTGTATAGTGTTGATGTTGATACTGTTGATACTACTCATTTTACAGTAGAGTACAAGTACAAAGAATGTAAAAAGAAACGTAAAGTAAGGAGTGTTATAATTTTCCAAGTATAATAATAATCTAAGGGATAAATGTAGTAGCTAGTAGCTAGCAGAACAGAATTTGATAGAAAAGGGAGTTGAATTGTTGAAATGAAGTTAGAGTTGCAGAAAATAGTAAATAAGAGAAGTGCCTTTAATATTATTGAGGTGGGAGTATAGGAATATACAGTGGCTATATACATGCACCTGGCTATATTATTATTATATATATACCTTCTGCTGTGTTCTGTTGTAAATTCTTGGTTATTGTAAGTGAGCTTATATCCTACGGCTAACCCCTTTTCTCTCTAAATAAGTAAGTCTAGAAAGAAACAAGAAGGTACTATAGGTAGGTATAGCTAGGATAAGAAACGGCAGATATTTATTTAGAAATGAATTGAGTGTGCGATGTTTAGATGCAGGTAGGTGCCTACACACACTACGTACTCTTTTCTACGGCCTAAGAACACTCAAGTTAAGCTAGGAGATCCAACAGTGTCTCGACGAACCTGTTTTCTTGTTCAATGTAAAAGCAAACGGTGAGACTACACTTTAAACCTGTATGGAAGTGAGAGAGTCGAATTGAGCTGAAAGCTACCAACAAGCCATTTTTCCATCTCAGCATCATCACATCAGTTGTCATTTGGCTTTCTTAGCGAACAGGCTACATCCACGCTCCTCCTCGCACCAAACACTTGTGTGAACCCGTTTTGACACTTCTTCTTCTTCTTCCTCATACAGAGACACTCATTTAGATTTTGATGTTGAGGAGAAGAGGAATCTCACTTGGCAATTACAACTTGACTTTGACAATAGTTAGTGATCGTTTTTAAAAGACAGCTGGCTTGACTCAGTTTTATTTAGTCAACATCCCTTGTTTTCTTTGTCGGGGAAATAACTCCTTTTTCTGAAGACACACTTGAGATTTCTTCTTTTCTTCGGAATTCGCAGAAGACGTACTCAAGGATAGAACTTCCGCAATTGAGGGAAACGGAAACCTGAAAAGAATAAGTGGAAAAGTTGGAGCTAGAGCATTTCCTAAGGAAAGTGTCAAGTTTCAGAGTTTCATCATTGAAAAGACAATGTTTTCCTTAGCACTGAGCTGAAAAACAACTTAACTTGAGTCTCATCACACACCTGAGATATACATCTAATACCGTTAGTCGGAGCATTGTTTACGGATTTTCGTGGAAAGTGTTACAATATTTACGAATCGTGGTTTTTCTCTTATTTCTATGAAATTCCAAAAAAGTTTAATGATGAGGCGGATTGGAATGAATGAATAACGAGATTCTAATAAATCATCAAGTGTTCTTCTGGTTTTAAATAGTTTTTTTTTCTTCTCTTTTTTTGTGGACATTTAGAACTGTGCTGTGTGCCTGACTAATAAAAATTGACTAATAATTAATTAGTTTTAATTGTTTGAGAAGAGAGACTCTAATTTTAATCTTACAATGGAGACGCATAGTAAATTATCATCTGTGATTCTCCTCACAATTATCTACATTGCACATTCAGGTAAGAAGTTCAAGAAAATAAATTCTGGGAATATTTTTTATGTTGTGTCAGTCTGTAAAATGGGATTTCCTACATATATATGCACTTGAAGAAAAACACACACACATATATAGCCTACAGCATACTACCTGTGTCGTGGTTTACTAGATAAATTATTATTGTAGAGTTGAAGGAACGGAAAAAGGTAGATTCACCAGAGCACTAGGTTACTATTGCCTTACGGATTATTATAGGATAGAAAAAAACTTTCGTAATAAAAATAACATGCAATCTAACCAGGGAGAGGGAGGAACTTATAAAAGTTTTCCGCTAAATAACTCGGCACTATGTCAGTTGGGCTTTTGTCTAAAACTTTTTTGAGTTGTTTATTAAGCCTATTATTATTCTATAGACATTCGTTATATCTCACTACACACTGCACACACTAACTCTAAATATTATAAGGATTTCAATTCTCTAATAAAGCTAAGAATATTTGATAGAGAGACGTGTGTGTGTGTTGCATTGATGCATTACGATTATTACAAGTGCACATATCCTTTGACGTAGTTTTGCTGAATAGAAATGTGCAACAGAAAAGCAACAAGTTGCAAATTATTCAAGTGGAAAGGTTTATAGGAATAGTTAGAACCTTGCAATGGAATGGCTTTATATACACTCAAATGTTTCTAATGTAAACACAAACAAATTTAATGTTTATATAGAGCTACGATGAAGTTAATTAGTTGGATATGGTACATTTATATAGTTTATAAAAGTAAGAAATGCATAAAAGTAGTTAGCAGAGTAGATTCGATGATTTGTGAATTGCTATTTAGCTCTAAACAAAGTCAAACGGCTACAAAGTGCATGCCTTTATAACTCCAATTATAAACTGGTGGTGTTTATGGTAGTGTGAGAAAATGAGCTCTAAAAGAGAAAATTATTACTTTGATAATTCATTTTGTTAGTTTTCGTGTAAATTCTGGCTAATAAATATAAAGTTCACAATATACAGATCACCCAACTATATAATAAGTAGATATATATATATATATATATATATATGTAGTAACTATATATATATACACTGACACAAATCTCATAATATTTAAGCATTCTTCTGTGGAAAGATGGAAATAGATTGAGCCTTTATGTATGGTGAGAAAGACATAATAATGATCAGAGATCTTATACTATGTAATAATACAATGGATTTATATATATATATATATATACCTAAATATATAGTGTATATAATGCATTTATTTGCAGTAATTAACACCAGAATTGAATTGAATTCAAGAGAGATTAGAAAATATTTTTCGTGCGAACAACGTAATTTATTATGGGCAGCTTTAGTTTGGTTGGCTCTGTCGAAAAAGTTTTTTTTTATTATAAGTGCTTAGTGCCCTATTATGTAGATAGTAGTTAAAAGATATTACTGTAACTTTTATATAACTTTTTTTTTGGAAAGAAGTTGAATTTATAAGAGGTACAGGCAGTGCAGTGTCATTGTCACTGCCACACGAAAGAAACCACAAGAAAGCCATGGATCTCTGTATACGAGATGATACGAAATATTTGGTCGGCAAAATTTCCTATTTCTACCCAACTGCCTCCATTAAAATATCCAACTGGGGAGTATCATCTTTTACTCATTAGAGAAGCCTAAAAGATTTACATATTTACACTTTAAATAGACGCAGTGACGTTGCTTGAACAGTGACAAGAGGATTTTAATAGAAATTCCTCATCAGCTTTTAGAGATTGCTAAAGAAATTGTTTAGTATGTGGGAAAAAAAGATTTTCTATCCTAAAATAATGATTGTGAATTGATGAGAATGATTGGAGATGTTTTCGGCTCTGTAGTTTTGCGGTGGGCAAGAGGGAAAAAGAAAAGTTGGAATTGACGTTGATTTGAGTTGGAGAAAAAGAGAGAAGGTCGTGGTCCGGTGTTGCATTGCTTTGCTTTGGTCATGTCACATCGTATTTCTGCGGTTTGCTTTGCTTCAGTTTTCTTTGGTTAAGCATCGATTATATTACACTCTCATAATCACATCATCTACATAGGTATATATACACACACATACAATAACTTAAATAATAGTAGATAGGTATATAAAAGTAACTTATTAGCAATTGACATGCTGTTCAATCCTTTTCTCACTGAAATTAACGAAAATCATTGATTTCCTTTCTCATGCATTGGAAATCATTTTTATCTTTAGCAATATCTTTTCTCTTCTTTTAATTTCTATTAGTATAAAATAAAATACATATATAAAATCATCACATCAATAAAAATATATATATAGTCTGATATCTTCTGGTCACGTAGTAGATCTTTTAAAGCAGAATACTCTCATGTCAATCATTACTAATAGTAGTGTATGAGTGTGAGGCGTGAAAAAAGGATTAGGACAATTTCACATATCGGGATTTTAAATTTGCATGTATTTATAGTGCAGTCAAAACACAATACAGACTCATAACTCATTTTGGAAGACGAAGACACGATCTTCTTTTACAATATACAATTATGAAGTGAATAGCAGAGATTCTATAATCAAGATCTCGTTGTCTTAAAACACAACACTTATAATATAGGTCTTATTTGCCAGTAATAGATAAGTGTCCTCCTATCGCTTACACAGTGCAATAAAATAGGAAGACAAAGACACTAGAGTTACTTTGTTCTTTAGAAGAAGAAGGTGATCATGTGTCTTATCTAAGTATCTCCTCTAGCTCTTTAATGGTGATCATGGGAAAATCAAAATCGAATGTGAGAAAAAACGTGGCTTCGTTTCTGAGCAGAGAAAGATTTATAACAGAGCGGAGCAATAACAATAATAGCCAAGTATGTATATGTACAACAGACAAAGCAAAAGAGAACATTTGAGTCACAAGAATTCTACTATTTCTTCTCCTTTTTCTACTCATATGATGCATTAATTTATGTACACATTTATATGCACACTCTCAGTTAACAATGAGTGCGAGTGTTATGCCCACATACATACATAGTAATTCTAAATTGGATTAGCATGAATGAGGATTTTACATGCAATGTCAGTGTCACTCATCCTTGTCTACATTCCAATAGCAAAACGCATGAATATGTGTCCCGTGTGAAATTGAAATAATAAACGCACTGGCTTTATGAGCCATCGCATCGGATGTCGGAAGAATCGCAAGTGACTTTTCCTTCTCCTAACCTATTTCTTACATTTTGCCCTCTTATCTCTTCGTTTCTTTTAATAGATCACACGCACTTTTCTATTAAAGTTTCGTTTTTGTTTGTTGTATGTATCTACCAAACACATTTATTTTGCATCAGCCTTCTGATTATTAGGCAATAGGTTTTAGGTATTATAAAATTATAATAATATACATGGATCTCAAAATAAATTGCCGATAGTTGTGTGTATCTGGATTTAGGAATTATTTGTTGACATTTTTAACTGTGTGGTTCTAAAAACGAATTGATTGTGAAAGTTGCTTAAAAAACGGTCACCTTGAGTGAAACGGTTTTTTAAGAAAAGTAAAACCGTGGATAGAGTGTTACTGATTAATGGAA
>JAAAYG020059675.1:0-10061 GCA_009936455.2 Tomocerus minor
GATATGTACCATTCGGCGATCGGATATGTACCATTCGGCGATCGGATATGTATTAGTACCCAACACTTTTATTATAACATTACTTACGTGATATGATCGCAAGGTTGCTTGGCCCCAGCTAAAATTGCTGCAATGGAAAAACTTGCAACTTAAAAATATTGAACCTTATTCAAGGTGGTGCTTATAGTTTAAGTTGAATTGGATCTATTACCCCTAGTTAATCTAAGATACAAATTATACTGTAATGATTAACAGGGTGACATTTGTCACAACATTTCCGCACATACAATTGGCCGAGAGCGTAATTCGATTAGCCAAAACTGTGCAGGGTGGATGGAGTAGCTCCAAAGAGTAGCGTGTATGCACATACATGCGTGGGTAGTCTGGGTAGGCCTTATATTACCAAACCCTGTGCGGTGACAATTGTCACCATCTGGTATATAACGTTGTTTTTTGAGATTTTGTCTCGGCTTTTTATTTATTGTAACGTGTAGGATGGTCCTACTAACATGCAATAATGCTTAAACGAAAGAGGGATTAATCCTCTAGGAATACAAAAATCCTAGAAGTTGAATTGCGGCTACTTTCCGAAGCGCACATTTTCAAAAAGTTTTGGTGACAATTGTCACCATGATGAGTGTTCTAGGGTTACATATTGTCTAACATATTTTTAAAATGGTCAACTTCTTCACAACAAAATATTTTAGAGATATATATTATATACATAGCACCATGCATTGATCGGTTATAATTGTTTATTGTTGCCAAAAATGTCACTTACATTAGCTTTAAAAAAGGATAAAATTCTCTATAATTATAACAAATGGAGACTTTGTAATATTTCAATGGGGCCACTTGTCAAGATGTAAGTAAGGCCATGTTTATACACCTGCCCGTCATTATTTTTCGTCTATATAGTACCTATCAAAAATATGATACAACAATGGGCGTCGGGTGGCTTGCAGTCGGGTAGCTTGCACAAAATTTCGGTTGTCTTGCAGTCGGGTGTATTGAAGTCGGTTATATCGGATGTCTTGGATGAGCCGTTGCATTTACTACTATTTGTCACCTTCTAGTCACCATATTGTCACCTGGAGGTGACATTTGTGTCACCGACATGTCACCTGGTTGTCACTTTACCTGTCACCTTATTTTGTGCAACGGCTGCCTTACTCCGACCCACTGATTCATTCCCCCCTCAGTACATTAGTCTACTAGTCTATAATAAAATATGGTCCGCAAGGACAAATCAGACGTGTAGTTTGCAACGTGAACTATAACGGTTTTATAAATTTTATAATTCACAGCAATCTACTAATGCTGAGGTTTTAACTTATGTTGCAATGTACTGATGCTTTAACCATTGTCGAAATAACCCACAGTAATACCTACCCAATGCCAATCCATCAAATTAACAGCACTTTGTTTAAATACATCAGGTAAGCATACATTTATTATTTATAACTCGTGCACGCACAAGGAAGAAACATTATGTAGTTATCCTCTTTCCTGCATTAAAAAAATTTTAGACATAAGGACATAATAAATTATTTGCTCCAATGACTTGTGAAAATAAATTCCAATGCTTTTACCGCCAGAGACAGAAGTAAGTAACGGCTGTAGAAACTCAATATTTTGCAACTCGTATATCTCATTAAACTTTTATCCTATCCTTCGTCCATTCTGCTAAGAACAAAAGAACTACCCAATGACATCGACCTCAGCTTTGCATTAATAAATGAATGAATTGAGTCATGTAGGCAAGACACACATTAGGGGAAACTAACAAGCTAGGACTGATAAATCAGGCCACGCACGCAGCACAACAGGTGCCATGATTAGTTCATATTATAAGCTAGTAATTAAATAGCTAGAGATAGAAAAGATGAGCTGCTACTTCAAAGAAACGGAAATTTTACTCGAATTTGTAAACTGATAAATCTTACGCAATTAACGGTGCCATAACTAGAACCTTTCATTTAGTCCAACATATGTATAGTAGGTACTTAATTTCAATTTTCCGTACACCGAGAATATTTCTCGAGTTTTGTTTTGCAGGAAATTAATTTTCTCGCATCGGTATAAATCAAGTCTCCATTTGTAAATTGTGCTTTTCATAGATAGCTAGATTTATTTTGTATTATTGAGGTAGCTATCTTTACAATCACAGTCGATGTTATAGTGAACAAGTAAGAAGTTTTAGTAAATAATAAACTCTTGGTAAGCAATAGATGTAACTACTGAGTAAAGTGGTGTGCACGACGAGTAATGATGGCAGCTAAGTATTAAACTACAGTTTCTTTTGAACACTTTAGTAAGTAGATAAATAAATCGTTTGGAAAGTATTATGAATAGTGATGTGAAAATGTGCGATTTGATAAGAGTATCGAGTGTGTCGTTTATGTCGCCTGCCGTTTATTGACGTAAATGCCGCACGATTTTTAATTGCGGCATGCCGTAAATATATATGTATGTAAATTTTATATACATACATAATATATTTACGCAATTCACGGATTTTACGGCATTGGTGCATTTACGGCATTTACGGCATGTGGCAACAAAAAAAATGTGCCGACCTTATACTTTGAATTTGATACAAACCTTATAATAATATTTTAACCTTAAGAAGAGTATAAATTTTTATTCTGGGAAATTCAAATTTCGATATTTACATTGGAATTTCCAATTTTTGAAATCAACTGTCCTCCTAAATAAATGGCTTTATGGAAAATGTTCAAAGGAAAAATGTGTTCAAAATGTTTTTTTTACATTTGCATACATGTTTTTATTGCTACAGAGTTTCCCAATTTCCCAGTGGGAAAAGTGGGAAACAAAAGGTCAAGTGGGTGGGAAAAGTGGGAAATCAAAGAATGGGGTGGGATAAAGCTAAAAAATGCAACAAAATGTTCGAAAACTGCCAAATAACACTTTAATATTAACTTTTATCTTCATAGTCAAAAAAGCAGTATCTGAGTTATTTTGGATATTTATACCTACATCTTGTTAAAATTTCATGATTATTATTTTTTACAGTTGCAGTGCTTTAACTTTAATGTGATCATGAACGGAGGAATGCAGAATGCATTTTTATACGCATTAGGCTTTTAAAATGTGTAAAAGTTTCGCATTTTGACAATTATCACAATTTTTCTTTCATTTCATTTAACATAGTGCTTTACCATTTCCCAAAAATTTCCCACTTTTCCCATGTGCTTATCAAAATGGGGTGGGAAATGGGGAAATCCGAAACCATGACTATAATGGATTATACTTGTAATTCTTCTTAAATGATTTTATGTGAAAGCATTTATTATAATATTAAGTCATAAGGTTGCTTAGGTCATTTGTCGTCCTATCTAAAAATGTTGCTAAAAATATTAAACACATTTTGAACATCATAAAGGTGGTGCTTATAGTTTTGAGTTGAAATATATTACACATTGTCAAGGCTAGCCTGTTTTCAAAAATGTCAATCTTCTTACACTTTTGTTCAGATAACAACCAAATATTTTAGAGCTACTTATTATATACACAACACCAACAAAACAATTGAACTAGGTACCTATATAATTCTCTTATTATTTATTGCCAAAACTGTCATCTACATTAATTTTTAAAAAAGGTAAAAATTTCCTAAAATATTTCAAGGGGGATAATTGTATTCGTGAAAAGGACTTCTAAAATGGCGGGGAATTTCTTAAAATTCTTGGGTGTTTTCTTCAAAACCCCTGATGACACTTCCTTCTTTAATTATATGAAAACTGTCTAAAATCGAAGGGTACTGATGTACAAGATGTCATTATAAAATAATTGATTGACTTTATGAAATAATGGGAGAGGCTTTATGGGTGTATTTATTTATGACAGTTATAGAAATTATTTTTGCAACTTGTAATATTGAAACTATGTGAGACACAGCCGAAGCGGCGGTTAGTTAAAATTTCGTAAGAGGCGGAGATTGGAGAGAGGAGTTCTTGCTCGTGTTGTTAGGTATTGTTCGTGACATAAAAATTTTCCATCCCCAGAAGGGGAATGGATAGATGGAGCAATCAAATTTTTTATTTGGATTGTCCCATGTACCCCTGGAACATATCCTGAAAGTTTGACGTCGTTTGAGTTATCGTGTATACGGACATACGGATAAAAGGAAGTTATAAAGAAGCGATGCCGCTTCTCAATAATGATGCATGCAATTTGTATATAAATTTGTAAATGAAAAGGAAAACCTCACAAGAAAAAATAAGTCTCGAATAGTACCCTCCATTGGAGGACATTCAACGTTGACTTCAGTGATTGTTGGAAATATTATATATTATAGTGGCCACTACCTTCCATGCATAACATATTATGTAAATGTTTATACAAATGTTTAGCGGCCGCCTTAGGCGGCCGCTAAACATTTGTATTTTTTAACCATAAGTCCATAAAGAAATAAAAGTAAAGGGGGGAGGAGGAAAGTAGTGGAGGCGAGGGAAGGAAAAAAATGGCAACAATAAGAAATAAATGTAGCCAAGGTGCTGAAGGGAGGTTGCGGAGGCAGAATAGCGGAGGAAGGGGGCACATAGTCTTGGAGAATGCGGAGATCGGGGAATAGCTGTAAGACACAGGTCAAAGTCGCAGTCAACACAGTAAAGTAAGTGCTGTCCCTGGAACCGGAGGAAGGACGGTGATGGGGTCGGAACAAAATTTCTAGACTGAGGGAAGCTGGTTAAGGCCACAAAAGCTTTGTAGATGTGCTCCGAATGTGATTATTCAATTCCGTTGTCTATAGTACCACAATGATAGAGAATATTTTGCAACTCTATTGTGACATCAAGGCCGTTAAATCCCAAAATTTGTTTTTGCTTCGCACAAATATGAAATGCTTTTACATAAATAAAGAATCTTCTAAATCCCAATATCATCTTGCGCTTCGCGCAAAAAAGTTCTACATAAATTAACACATTAACCACCGTCACATGCAACCAGATTCCGTCACACTCCGTTACAAACCTGTTTTAAATGACGTTTACTGCTTTTTAATATCATTATTTAATTAAATACAGTAATTTATTCTGCCCGTCACAAATCATATTCATGAAAATCAGTGCTTGAAATAACAACCCTTTTAATAAATGTGTAAAAGATGCAAACTTAAAATAAAGAATGAAATACCTCAAGTAGTCGCATTTTTATTGCATTACATTTGTCAACGAACGGATGATAAAGGAATGTTTATTTGCATTGTACGAATCCTCATCAAGAACAGAAGTAAATTGGATGCATTACGCAGAATAGAAACGATAGAAATGGTAGGAGCTACTGTGTTATATATTTTTGTTGTGTATCATTTTCAAGTGGTTTCGCTCTGTAGAATGGTCTCAACATGATAGCGGAAAATTGGTTCTGTTGACTGGATTCTGTAGAAGCAAAACCATAGCTAGAATTCCAACTTTTGTGTACTGCATTCTGCAAAAACAAATTATTCCTGTACTTCTCTGTTCACCGATTTTGATTGGGGAATGATTTTTTGCAAAAATTGAAATTGTAGAGCTTTTCTTCTGTGTGGACATATGAAATGCCAAACTACTTGAACGTCAAAAACATTTGTTACACAGCTGGCATTTGAAATTATTTTCTCCATTGTACAGACTTTCATGTATTTGTAAACCTTTTTTGTCCAGCATTTTTTCTTTATTTTCCATGGAAATCATTTTCTAGAGTTGAAATGGTAATCTCTTCAAATTATTTTTGGTCGCCCAGCACGAAAACTTGCGATAATTATTTTCTTGAGAGAATCTCCCCATTTTTGAGTCACGGATTGTTTATTTGTGAGGTTGGGAAAAATAACTTACTGATTACATTTTTCTTACTGCTATTGGCCGATTTAATCCTCCGTTCGAAGTACGGGTTTGCTACTAGTGTACATGTAAACTACGCAAGTGTGAAAACTATTTGTGTGCTCTTGTATGAGATTTTAAATTAGCCAATTGTGTAAATGATTTGGAGCACAATTTACATTTATAAGGTTTTTCTTTGGTGTGTATAAATTTATGGGATTTTAAATTACCTAATTGTGTAAATGATTTGCTGCACACTTTACATTTGTAAGGTTTTTCTTGGGTGTGTATAAATTTATGAGATTTTAAAGCACCCAATTGTGTAAATGATTTGGTGCACAATTTACATTTATAAGGTTTTTCTCCAGTGTGAATAAATATATGAGATTTTAAATTACCCAAACTTGCAAATGATTTGGTGCACAATTCACATTTGTAAGGTTTTTCTCCAGTGTGCACTCTTTCATGCTCTTTCAGGTTCCAAGATTTTGGAAAAAATTTTCCACACAACTTGCATTTGTAAGGCTTTTCTCCAGTGTGCGTTCTTATATGCATTTTCAACTGATTCGAAAGTGTAAATTCTTTTCTGCACAAATTGCATATATAGGGTTTTTCTCCAGTGTGTATTCTTTCATGTCCTTTCAGTTGCCCAGATTGTGAAAAGAGTTTTCCACACTTACTGCATTTATAAGGCCTTTCCCCACTATGAACTATTCCATGCACTCTTAAATAGCCAGGTTTGCTAAATGATTTTTCACAAAAATTGCATTTGTAGGGTTTTTCTCCTGTGTGAACATTTATATGAAAGTCTAAACTGTTTGCATGCGAAAAAGATTTTTCGCACAGTTGACATTTGAAAGGCTTTTCTCCAGTGTGCACTCTTTCATGTACCTGTAAAGTACACAAGTGTGAAAAAGATTTGTCACACGCTTCGCACTTGTAAGGTTTTTCTTCGCTGTGTACTCTTGTATGAGTCTTTAAACTACCCAATTGTGTAAACGATTTGTCGCACAAACGACATTTGAAGGGTTTTACTCCAGTGTGCACTCTTTCGTGTGTTCTCAAAGCAGAGGTGCTTGAAAACCCTTTGTCGCACACATTACATTTGTGAGACTTTACATTTTTGTGATCTTCTGTATTTGCATTTTGAGATGCACTTGTTTTCGCCAGTTTCCTTACTTTATTTCCAGGGGAAATCTCTTTCTGTAGTTGAATTGGTAATCTCTTCAAAATTACTTTTGGTTGCCCAGAACGGGAACTTGCAATATTTTTTTTCAGGAAAGGATTTTCTTCATTTTCATCTTTATTTAAAATTGGAAAAGCCTCCCAATCAAACCTGGTTAGAAGGCAAATCATTTAATCAATTACTAATAAAACAAATATGACGACTAAATGGAAAAAATGCCGTCGTCATTCGTCAACCAGTCTATTACAAACAGCTATTTTCGAGTACACCTACCGTAAACTTGGAAAATTCTTCAATTTATTTCCTCTTGCAATCCAGTCAAGCCGTTGTAGCCGAATTACCAACCGTCTATTCAATAACAAATTTAAAGCACAGAAAATTAAATAAAATTAACTTATTGTACCATATAATGCTAACGTAGATAAAAATATGCTTCTCAAATTAATTTATTGCTATTTGATTACTGTAGACGCCTACATTAGAATAAACAACAAAGTGTTATGCTCCTCATAAGTCACTTAATAATATTACAGTGGACATGCAACACAAATTGAAGTTTGCTCTTAGCTATCGATTCCGATTCGTTTTCCTGAAAAACAAATTAATCCCTTTTGTGCGACAAAACGCAAGTGTCTTAATATGGAAAGCACAAAAAAGATTCAATAGGGTTGAGAAAATATCTTAATTTTTAAAATGATAAATTACCTGTTGTTTTCGATGGAGTGTGTTTTACCATGGTCTAGAGTTTGATTGTACATTGTTTCCATGATTGTGACCTTTTTGATATAGTTTATGTACATAAAGTGTAAATATATATGGAATTGTTAGTATGTATTTAACATATGACGAATGAATAATGATTTGAAAATTATTTTTTTAATATAAGACAGACGAGAGAGCTAAACATTTTTCAACAGCAATCCTGAAGGTGTGAGTGTACACCTGTTGTATGTTGACTTTCCAAAAACAAATTAGCACCTGTTGTTTACTATTATTTCGTTTGGCGGTGATTCTTTCCCCCGCTACGCTTTAACCTTGAAAAATGGGATTCCTTGTGGAAAGGTATATACACGATGTATTTTGTTTAAGGAGATTTTAAAATGTGGTTTGTTCATCACGTTATTTAATTAAAACCTTTTAGCTTCCATATATAGTTGAAGAATGCATAGTAAATTGCAATGGTTACGATTTTCGAAAAACCAATTTGTAGCCTCAAATTTTCACTGCTATAAAATACTAAATATTTTCGCCGTAAATTCCAATTTTCCCCTGACCACATTTTTATCCTGAAAAATATTCAGGCAATTATATGTAATTTACAAAATTGGGCAGTAAAAATTATTTTGCAGTTAAATTAGCATTTGATTCTTGGAGAAAAGAATAGAGAATACATTCATTTTGGATTCAAAAGGTCCTATTTTTTGAATTTATTCTATTACTTTTTCGTATTGAAATATATTTTATTAACCAATTTACTCTGGTGATTAGATATCGCTAGAGAGATTGGACAAGTAGCCCTTACTTGCAGGATCTACACCTTTTCCCGTTACCTCAATACTGTTTCTATGTCCTGCAGTCCAATCAGTAATTTCAGGTCGTTTTTCACGTTTTAGAATTTGCCGTACTGGAAGGTGATCTACCAATGCCTGACGGATAGTGATTATCTTGGCCCCAAACGCTGTTGCGACGATTCAGTTGTTCCAAAATATATTTTAGGATATAAACCTATAAAGGCCCTGTTAAATCTATATTTGGCATTACTTTGTAGTTAGTTAGTAGGTAGTTTTGGATTTTGTGAATGGTCGAATATATTTTGTAACAATACCTTCCGAAGTTTAGATATCATTGTCGGAGAATTTTCTGACTATAAATCATGACAACTCAGGTGATGTATATGTTATGTCATATGTTTGAAAGTTAACAATTAAAGAAATTAGAAGGACGCTTGCTGAATGACATTAATAAAATGTTTTAAAAATTTTGATTTTGGAAGTCCATATCGTAATCTTTTAAATAATATTGTAAAATGAATCGTTTTATGATAGCAGTTCCCCTTTCTGTTAAAAATAATGAAAATGAGAAGTACTTGAATTGTTCAGTATATAAAATATAATTCTTATTGTTTCATTTTTTGTACTCGTAGTATTGTGATGGGCATTGGTCCTGTAAATGTTGTACAATACGTGTAGAAAAAAGTATACACGTTTTTGCCATTCTCTATGCTATTTCCCAAGCCAATACATAAAAATTCCATGAATCGAATCCCTTGAACGGGTGTGACGCGAGTACGGATGTAGTAATGTTCTCAAATATGCTGTAAGTAAAAGTGGTTCATCAACATTACCACTTCAATAATTTGTCGACCAATTATGTTTATATCCTCAGTACTCAGTAATAATCCATTCGACACTCCTAAAATAAAAATCTTTAGCGATTTCTTACCAAAAAGTCTTTTCTTTTGACTTTTGAACAGCTTACAGGATGGTCAAAACTCAATGTCAGAAACAGAATTCTAAATTAGAAATAGGCAACAGCGGTTTTGGTGACCGTCGTGTGATAGCTTAAACATGTGCCACTGATATATAATTAGTTTTGCAAATTGCAACTTTAATGTAGAAAGTGATTACGTAAATATGAGGTATCTGGATAAGTAGCCTAAAATAGGCTCGCAATCGGACTGTATAAGAATTCGAAAATGCCAATAAATAACAAAATACAAAAGACTAATTCCCAAATCGTATTTATTTCATTTATTTGGCCAATTAAAATACGCTCGCGTGGAAGATATAGTAGTAGGGTTAAAGTTAAGTCACAACTCATTAATGACTGATATCAAGAAAATGGAATGAGAATCAATTAAATGTTAAAATATGTCAACGGAAGTAACCAAGCAGGTTCTTTTTGACAGTTCTTATGTCATTTTCTGCACAGGACTTTCTACTGGGGGGCCAAGCCAACTATGCAAGCCTATCTATATGTATTAATCAGACCGCTGCCATATCTACCTAGGTTAATATTTTCGGTACTCTGCCCTGTGTCCTTCCAAAATCACC
>JAAAYG020059686.1:0-41930 GCA_009936455.2 Tomocerus minor
CAACTTAGAGTGATAAGATAAACAATGATATATATATAATGTGATGTTGGTTTAGTTTGGTTTTCGTCGTTCTTTGTTATTTGGATATGTGACGAGGTTGTGGTGTAATATTGAGAAAAATATGATAAAACTACTCAGAAATGGGTAGGTAATAGGGAAAAGAGAGCTAGGCTCTCTGGTTGCATTGGAATTGTAAGTCTTTCTTTAAAATGTGTTATTAGTATTAGGCGTCGGTTGAACGCATGTTTCTCTAAGGACACATTTATTTATGCATTTGTAAATGGAAAGTGGATAATGAGGAAGAAAAGGAGGTTTTACGTTGTCCTTTATAGAGATAATAGAAAGAATGTTGTGCACGGGCGTATGTCCTAGGTTAAATGTTGATGTTTCATCAAGAGTGTCAAAAGAAAAGCCTTAGAGTAGATGATGAGAGGACAAATGAAGTAAATGGACTGAAAAAACCGTAGCGGGGCTATCTCTGAACATTTCGCTCGCTACTTGATTTTGGTCTCGAACTTAAAGGCTGGAACCTATGAGCTTTCCCTTTGTCCATTATCTTTTCTCAGGTGAATTGAGAGTGAGATTGTATCACTTTACTTGATTTTATCAGTTTTCTTTTCTTTGGTTTCATTGTTAGGGATGAGGATGGGACTTGGGAGTGGACGGAAAATCAAGCTAAATCTAAAGATAAGTTGGGCCTGTTAGGGGCCCTTCAGTGTTCAAGTAGTCAGTTGAAGTGTTAACAAAGGGTCTGTTGGTGTAGACCTTTAGTACTCAGGTAAGTATGCCGTATTTTTGCTGTTTCTGACAGAGGAGAATGTATCTCAAGTCATAATAATGTCCAACAGATACGTTATTCCTCTCATTTTCCAATTCTGTGAGGAGAAATAGAGTATTTCGCCCATTTCGTCCTTCTTCTTACTTTTCTTTCATGAAGAGACGAGGAGAGGACTTATTTTATTGTGATTGTGCTGTAAGTACGAGTTCGTACTTACGCAGCCACTGAAGAAGGTGAGGTGAGCAATGAGCATTTATGTCGTTATCGTCTGTCGATCGTCCTTTTCAACGCAATCAGACAGTCCCATCTCATCCATAGCCAAATCCAACATCTTTTACATCTCATCTGATCGTTTTCCCATCTGCCACTAAAATCTTATCTATAAGGCTCTTGGCAGGGGGTCAGTTTTAAGTTTTTTCTTTCCGGATTAGTGCTATCTTCTCTATAAAATCCTATTTACATCCAATACACTACTATTGCAATATACGGCACACGTAATAATAGAAAATGAAAAGAGTCCAACATCCAGCCTTTATTTACTAAATAACTGAGTTAAGGTTGGGTACTAAATTTCCAGCCAGCACATACTCATATTATTATAAAGGGTGCTTTTTCCTACTTTTACGAGCTTATTCCAAAAATGAAATCCTTAGAGTTCTGTACATGTTGCATATCATAAAGCACATAGCATACATTTACTACTGTAATAATACGTAAGGCCACGTTATTTTATTACCGCCTCTCCTCACATCTATCTATCAATGGAACATGCAATGCTGCGGTGTACTTATTGCCATTATATTAACAGAACTAAAAGGATGGCCAAAGTTAAAATTCCTAATACCCTTACATAGCTCGTCAGAAAATCTCAACTGGTTTTGTTTTGTCTTTGTTGACTGAGCGAGGTAGTGCGTGTAGGACACAAAGCCAGTAAGGCAAAGTAAAAGCTCGTAAAATCTGTAACGAGCGAACCGAGTCGTGTACAGCAGGTAAGGAGTTTTAACAGAAGTAATATATCTTTGCGGCGTATGCCAGGAGAGATCTATAAACGCCTCCTTTTACAAAACGCCCATTTTCTCTGAACTGATTAGTTCCGTTTCGTTTTCCTTCACTTTTCTCGTTTGTTCAACTTCAGCTTGGACTAGAACATCTCTTCGTCAAATTTTAAGACCATGGCAAGTATCACCCTCCTATCACTTCACTTTGCATGCCGCTACCTAACTAACTGCCTACGTAACTATTATTATTTTCTCTAATAACTTTCCGAACTAATACTACTACTATCTCTCTCTCAACAATGTCTATATATCAATAAGCAAGAAGAGAAAAACTGGAGTAAACACCAAAAACGTATACGTAATACTGCACATGAATATATGTTGATCATATAGCCTATGCGAACTAACAAGCAACGAACAATGCCGCTTTTCTTCCCTTGACTTGACCAGTTTTTGAATGTTTTGACTTTAGAGAGGCTTAAAAACGGAATGTATAGAGAGTATACTACTACTACTCGGAATACACGCTGGACATGCTGCATCAATTTCGGGCGTCGCACTTTTTCACGCATCCAGAGTTTTTGCTGTGAAAAGGTGTCTCCTTTCACAGACTTCTTAAGCATCAAATACACAAATACAATAGCAACTTAACATGAAGTCCACCTACCTTGTTATTTACATTTTAGATTTTACTGTTACAAATTACCAAATGTAAGAACACTACAAATTAGGTGTTTTTTCCCTCTCTTTAGCAAGATCGACAGTTTTCCCGTTTGCACATGTGACTTAATATTATTAGAGACTTACATAACCAATTATAACGTACTTGCATTGATATATTATATATTACCTATGTTAATTCAAGAGAAATGGAATAATTTATAATCCTAAAATTGTGACATTAAACCTGCTCTAAGTATTTTCGCTAACGGAACAATTTATGTTATTAGGAGTTAATGTAGATAAGGTTGTTATAACATAACGTACAAGAAAAAACTTACAAAAAAATATTGATTGATTATTCATTGTAACTCAATTTTGGTATTCATTGGGGGTATTCAAGCACAATAAACTGTTAGTAGCATCAAAAATGCTGCAGCAGGAATATAAATGGAGATTTTAGTATCTCCTGTAGTGTCAGTGTTGGTCATGTGTTAAAAAGTGTTAAGTACCGTTTGGTATAGCTAATTAAAGTGTGACATGGCAATTTGCAAGCGAAAAGCACATGTCAAGAACCTTGTTAAGCCACCTAATACAAATGCAATAAAATAAACAACCTCCTCAACGTTATTGATATGAGCATGTACTCAGCAACTTGACTATTTGGCTGAGAGAGATAACAATGTTGTAATTAACGTGCTTAGTCACTCCATACTCTGTTCAATCCCAATCGACATAAGCACAAACTCCACCTCCTCATCCATCCACATAATGGCAACTGTCTATTTGTCATCATAGTTTGCACATGAGCCATTATATTTTCCTTTAAAATAGACTGCACTAAATAAATTGATTTTGTAACCTTAATTGATTTGATGGAACAAATCCCAGTTGGAAAACAGCGTGTAATTTTAATATGGGTTTTCCAAATCATATCTTTTTCTGGAGAATACAATGCAATGGTCATAATAATTGAGACAGAGATTATAGTGTCTCCAGCCAGACGGCAGCTAAACTTAATCTGCACACCGGGATGTAAAGCTATCTTGTTCATATGAGCTCTGTTTACATTTATCAGAGGGGTTTGAATGTAAATTCAATTAGAGAGCAGTTCATACTAGTATTGTTGGTAGTAGAGTAGGATTGATAATTCAGTTGAGTTGAGTTTGCATAAGCGGAGGACTTATTTAAACTGAAATGCCGAAAATGATAAACTGTAGGGCAACTAATAACAATGTTTGTGATTTGCTACACATAATGATAATCATAGTTGTGCACATCCTACCTAAATTGTTGCTAAACCTACTTAGCATCTAATCAGCATTCAATGTAAAACTCTCAGACATAGTTCATGTACATCCCACAATCTAGACAAGTGGCATGGGATGGCTTGCTAAGTGAGTGTCTGGATGGGCCTGGCGTCAGTCGGCAGCCGTACAATACGTGGCTCTCTAAATTGGGCTGACTTTATTTGCACTGAGTCGACTGCACGAGATTACATACGTGCACGATAATTTTTAGCTGGGCAAAATTTTACTTGCATATTAAATTACTAAATGTAGAGAGAGAGAATTATTTATCTTTAATCTTCCCTGTAGATTCACAAATGGTTTTTAGTGGACTATGTCCTAGAAACTAATTGGGCTCTTCATTTGACTCCCAGTTTGTATTTTTTTGATTGATTATTCATCACAAGCTTGTTTGTAATAGGCACTTAGGAAAGTAACGGGCATAGGCTTTGAAATTGCAAATCACTCTTAAGTTGCTTAAGTTGCACTCATGATCAGGAACGACATGAGATTCTTCAAGCATACAACTATATAATAAAGCAAACCTGACATAACAATTACAATTGTAAATATTTCACCACATTTACAAATACAAAATGAGCTTTAAGGTGACGTACGGCTTTGCATTTTAATTATCTACACTGTACGAACAACTAAAGGGACTCATCAAGTCAACTACATAAAACCATGTCGAGGTTGAGGGCTTCATATCATGTATTGTTGCATAAGTTATTGGTTTTCTTGATTTGAGATTGTCCGTCCGGGTTAGAGGTGATTGCAACAACATCCAGTTTCTTTCTGAATACACGAGCAACTATTAACACAGGTATCTTTTTAATAGAATAGGTGATTTGACATTGACATATTATTGGTGTGATATCATGAAAATCATGTCCGTGCTTTGGTTTCCTCTTCTTTTCTATCTATTCTATAACTCTAGAAGTTACCTTAATATCTTAGCTACACTTGTACATTTATAGGATGCATTTTTTTAGTGATATGCATACATAGTTTTCTACGAGGGGAAATAAAGATCATTTCAAATGTACTACAGCTTACACTGATATTCCTTTACAGAAAGGTATTTTCTAAATGGATGCAGATGCTGGAAGAAGGGATGGCACGGATCGGGATGAGATGCAACGCGTATGCATCCAGCTCAAAGTCACCGAGTGTTTACTATCTGTGCACATGCAGGATACAATATATAGCATGACAAAGGGGTAGAGAGATGTGGCTGCTTTGATAGTCAGGTCGGGTTTTAAAAAGTCACGATTTCCTCATCATCATCAACCACTGAGTGAGTGAGTGAAATTCTCCTGAACAAAACATCAGAGCTCTGCTATAATACGTTTTTTCTCTCCTTTTGACTTTTTTAACATAACCTCACCTCTGCAAATCAAATCAATTCCGAATAATGAAACATAACTACACACAACGCAACTCATAATATATTACCTAATACTATCCTTTTAATTCACATATCCTAATGCACTGTAATGTAATCTCAAGGAATTTCCACATGTCTAGACAACCGGCTTTACAGAATTATCACTAGAAATACGCTCATAAAAACAGACAATGCAACTATACGACTATGATTACCTGGATTACCTACTCCCAGTTTCATATACGAATGAACAGTTCGAAATCGATCGATCTACTCCTATTTTCTAGGTGACAGAATTACATCCTGTTGCAACCTTGCAACTGTGAATCTTTAATGATTGGTTTTCCTTCAAACTAGTTAGTCCAAATCTAATATTTCCACACTGTAATTACTATAATTATATACTTTTCTTATAATTAAATATATTTTAGTACATAATGTGTGAATTTTGGATGCACTCTTTATACAAACCCTAAATTAGTGTGGATTAAATTACAAAGGTGTACTTTTGTTATTCGTTTTCTCTTACAACTGGCATTAATGTTACATGACGCAAGGACAACGTCAGGCACCACGTCAACTAACAGTAAAGCCTGTTCCATATCGTACAGGTCGTCTTAAAGGTATCTTTCCCAAATAATCGCAGGCATACAAAGAAAATCTTAAGTAGATACAGTAGACGGGGAGAAAAGTAAGGCACACGTACTGAAAGTCAGGTACAGAATGTGTCGGCGACAATGTGAAGAGACTGGTGGAGGAATGAAGGGAAATCAAAGCAAGGGTAAATGAATTTCAATGAAAAGCTCCCCGAAAGCTATGTCTGTCCTGTCGTCTATCAGACACGGATCGAAAACATCTTTTGACAGAGATAATCCTTTAGGTGAGATCGCTACACAATGTTTACCCAAATCAAACCTTTCCATTTTCCATCCCTTATTGTACACCAAGTATACAGAGAATCGTTACAAATAGCTCATGAGCACATTGACGGACGTAGCATAGTCTAACCTGTACCTATATAAATACATAGGTAATTTTAAATGAGAGCAAAGTGCACGATCACGAACTGTATGTACCTATGTAACTATCGCCCCATTCTCCTCTTTTTGAGACACGAAATCTTCTCCGACCTGATCTGATAGTATTTCTGCTCCACTCGCTACAAAATTACAAAAATCCAACTCTTTTTCACTGTTAAATATTATTTTGATGGATGAGAGAACTCTCATCTCATTTTAAAGGGTTGGAAAACATTTTAATACCTCTAAGATGTACATTAGTGAACATTAGCCTACTAAGCTTATCTCCATTCGGTTTTCCTATACTGAAATGGAGATCATGTTTTGAGGATTGCAGTACATTCAATAGAAGACACTGACCATGATTCATTTCCTCCTTACGAGAATATGCACAGAATAAAAAGAACTTGAAATCTCTACGTGACTTTCCGTGAAAACCTTCAAAATATGCTCCCATAGATTGTCGATTAGCTCCATGGTCTGAACTTGGATTTCATAATGGTAAACAAGCAAGCATCATTAGGAAGAGCATTTCAAGACATAAGTATTTATCATTTACCTTACTTTCAATGCAACGAATGATATGGATGAATATTTATAAGCTTAGACTTGAACATCTGAGACATCTCAAGTAAACAATAGATAAACCTTGCACAGCTACTGCAGACATTACCATTAACCCTTTTAAGCTCTTTGAACTTAAGAAATTACGGGTTTAGCAAGGATCTCAACATTATCTGACAATAAGCTCCTTGTTAGATAGGTTGCTTACACAAGTGCAAGTTTCAGGTGCACTGGAAGCAAAATACTTTTTCACCACACACACACACACAATGAAGTTTTGTCCGTGTATAATTGCTGGAATCTACTGACTGTAGATAACAATGAGTCGACATCTCTGAATTCCAGTCACGCAACCAAATACAACATACTGGTAAATAAATATGAAGCCAAAAGTTTAGATATGAGCCTTAATTTCCTTTATCCAACATTTTTAATGGAAGGATGGTAAAAAGACGAACATTGAACATACCTACGTGAAATATGAAAAAGGATTCTTGTAATATAATACAATTCATTGATTTTGAAGAACTTGCGTCAAATCAGAAGCCAACAACTCTAAGAGGGTTGTCTATTGCAACATTTGTTCCCATTTTGTTGTGTAATGAAGGCTGTTATTGTAACTGTGACACTATTGTGCAGATGTACCTCCATCTCCCAGGATGTGTGTGTGATGAGTATTGTGATAGAAGGATTACAAAGAATAGCAGGTAGATATTACATGACATTCCATACAAGAAAAGATTTAAAATGCTAAGGTTAAGGTAATCAGGACAGGACAAGTAGGCAAAGTTCTGTTCAGCAAAATGAAATCAAAGCAGATTCGTCATAATATCAGAAAGGGTGATGTGAAGTGAAGATGATACGTTCTGTGAGCTGTTCCCTGTGAGTTTAAGAAATGAAAGGACAGTCCTTTGTTGATTTCATTGTAACTTTGTAGTAAATTGAATGAGAGTGTGATGACGAGGCAGAAACCCTTTCTCTCGTTGACTTTTTTCACTTGATCCTTTTAATTCTTTACTCTGAAATGCTCTAATCGTAAATGCTAAGTGCTTTTACTCAAATAGTATTATATATAGTATATAGTATTTACTCAAATAGTAAATACTAATAATAACTAAAAAGGCACAGTGAACAATGACGATTTACCCATAAAGAATTTAACAGTGCAGGTAGATTCCGAAAGATGAGCTAGTCATTTCAATTTTTCGGTTTATTTGCTTTCCTTTGCTCAATTTTCAGTTTACAGTAGGATGAGCCGTTAACCGTGATACTTTTTTAGTCTTGGTACAAAGGGAGCATAAATTACGGTTATAATCGCTTAGTGTAAACACAACAGAAATGCCAAATCATATAGATTTCACTCAAAAACGCTTAGTAGGATTGCTCCGTGGCTTAAGGAAACTACAAAGGGGTATACTGTCATTATTAAGAGAAGCATATCTTCTCGTTGTTCTCTATAATGCTAGAGTACCTAGTAAAAATAGAATCAACCTATTCAGTAAAGTAAATCGTAAAATTGTAAAATCGTAAGTTTAGCTGAATCTTAAATATTAAGTCGATGTACTCACAATTGTGCCATTTGGTACCTGCATGTCAAGAAAAAATATAATTATTTGCCATTTTATAATTTTCACCAGGTGAAATAGCTGCTGCAGCTGTCCTTGTAGTAAAATTATTTTCCCATGCCAGATTAATGCATATCAACGATTAGGTGAACTAATGTAGTAGTGGTGAAAGGCTGGGATATTGTTACATATGAGTGTGAAATGTTCTAGGATACGGTAGAATCAGAACTTTTCCGCAGACGGCGACTGGACTCATTTGGATCTTCGCCTCACTGGATACAGATTGCCAGGCCACAGATCCAAAACGTCTGTAAATTGTTTTACTATGGTATTCCTTGAGTTTACGCTATGTAGGATGAATTCAGGATCCCTCAAGCTACACTTGCCATACTTACCACACACGAAATAATTGGTATACAAAGAAAAGGAGCCTAAGACACTATGGATATTCTTAATACTTAATATTGAAAGTAATACTGAAGAACAAAAATTTTGGTTTGTTTGTTTGTAGAAAATGCAGAACACCCATATAGAACTTATAAGAATGTATATAGTATATAGGTAGATTATTGTGGTAATACAATTATCGCTGATATTGTGATATATAAATATGAACATCTGTATTTCACTTTAAGATGTGGGCAAGATTGGAAATAACTAAAATGTTCGTATCACTTTTTAAGTAGTGTGACCAAGAAGGATTACAAGAGTAGTAGAATCGCTAAGACCTAGCACAATCCATAGATAAGTAAGTAGGAACATTGTAATGTAAACCCAAAAAGCCCTTAAGCCTATTACGGATATTGATATTGTATTTTTTGTTGTATATGTTCCTATGAATATCGTTTTGAAAAGGAGGGGAATATTGAGTATTGAGTCGAAGTAAAATGAGTGGAGAGTTTGAGTCCAGTGGAGACTTGGACAAAGAATTTATTGTTGTGGCAATCGAGGCTGGGTGTTTTTAGTAGTAATGCAACGGAATGTAATGCGACACCCAAGTTTCGATTGACTGAAGTGAAAACTGTATTTTGCCATCGGTTTTCTTTCAAGGATCGGGTAGCATCCTTAACTTATGTACTTTGCTTACGCTAACAGTCAACACTAGAGTGGCTGTAAAAATAATATTCTCTAAACTTTTGAAGACATTTTCCCCAGGAGTAGTGAGAGAGGAGCTAACAATGAGGTAAGTGCCTCTTCACTCTTACAACATACACATAATATACATACATAAAGTATATAAAAGCATATTAGATTGTAAATACTAAGAAAAATACGTCAATATGATGTGTGTATCTTTCCGGTTGTTAGTCAGTCAAGACTCTTTGGGAAGTGCTAACTCTAAATAAGAGAAAAAGCAAAAAGGAGCTAAGAAGCAGTTAATTACAGAGAGGACTTCTGCACTGTTCTCGTCTGGTCTTTGTCTTATGGGAAACCTCCAAGGAAGTGAAAAAAGCTCTGTAGTAGGTATTGAAGAAACTAAAAGGGTCAGCACATTAGCCCACCACCTAATGTAACCAAATCTAATGAACTCTGAAGAAGTCAGCCAGCTACACTTCACATCACCAGATCACTTCTCAGCTCTTGAAAGATGAGAAACAAGAAAGAGCGAAAGGAAAGCAAAACTTGAAAAGCAAACGAGTTCTGAGGGAGACCTCCCACTTGACTAATAGTAGCATCTCTTTTCCTCACCCTCATCAGCTCAACTTCCTATGAAGACTAAATCTGACTCCTTGTATATACTGACCAATATATATATTAACAAACTTCGTAGATTTAATAATATGAGTAATTTACTAGTGGCACAGTGGATGTAAAGTGTTGGACAAAGTTGCTGCCTGCCTGGTGTGTTGATGGACAGGCAGACAGGAGCAGACAAAATGAAATCTGACGAAATAAGGACATTATAGGTCTACGGAGTGAAGAAAAGTTCTGGGAAGCTAGAGCACAACGTAAATCCGCGCAGCATAATAAACATATAACCTGACCTTTCTTAAGATTAAAAGATTCCTAGCTTCAATTTACTAATATCAATCTCACACCACAAAACCCTTTTACACAGACACACATTACAGGATTAGATATACCTTATTTCATGGCTAGAGGATCTTATAAATCTCAAAATAAAAGTTAGTAATCTCAGTGTAACTTTTGTATTACATTGTAAGGTATAATATATCAAAGATGAGCAACAAAGAGCTCAAAATCCGAAGCTACATGTGCACAAAAGTTACTTTTGTAAAACACTTGCACACACACTTGTTACTACATAAATACCTCTTAAGCCTCACAGTGTTCCCCTAATTACATCATTTACCTGCATTTATACCACTTGATGTTTCCCGATGATTTTGATTGCTTTGGAACTGTACAGAGGATTCAAAACTAGTTTTTCACCCTTTTTGTCAATTCCCCTTAGACCAAACATAGATTATTACATTTATGTATATAGATAGATCAAGCAAACATCTAAGACTTTAAGCAAGCTTTGAATTACGTGAAGAAATGTGAAGTCTCATAAGAAAATGAACGTTTCTTTAGCCAGATTTATTTTTTTGTGTTCTCTTTCGTTTTGCGTGGCGGTGATTGCGAGATGGATGTAATAATCATAATAATATGTGTTACCACACAAAAGCATTCAGACACATACGAAAAAGCTTAAAGACTCAAGTTGTGATGATAGCAATTCTACTATTTTCTACTGCGTGCCAACTTAGGAAAAGCTTATGGCTGTAAAAATACTTTTTTAGCTCCCCATCTAAGGAAAAGAATTTCAAACCGCAGGTCAGTACAGTCAGCCGCAGACAAACAATTACAATTTATACTTGTTTGTGATACAACAACAATATTTAACCAGATTGGTTTTTACGGCGTGATTTTTCGGGTTTAGTACCTCGTAAAAGTGCAAGGCTAATATTACGTACATTCATGTTTCTGAAGAATGCAATTTAGATTTCCTGCTTCGTTTATTAGTGTACAGTTCAGTTTAGGAGAATGTGACAGGACAGAGACAGGACAAGATCTGTAGTGTTGATGACTTCAACTAACAGATGTTGAAAATAGCGGAGAATTTTTACCGACAACCATAAAAAGAAATAGCTTGACATAATTTAGAGTTGACAGACGAAACGAGGTCCCACAATTAGATAACGTACTTTGGGTTAAACCATTTACTTTTCGTAACATCCCTAACTGATTCAGTAGTTCTGATACTATTACTGATCCACATTTTTTTGGGTTAAAGATCCAATAGAATTTGCTTTGCAATACGATGGCGATTACGAATGGGGTATAAGTATTTGAAATTGACAGCAGTTTGTGCTTTGGTTTAACAGAAGTACACATGATGACATTGTGGTCCAAATCATACGAGAAATCCTACAAAGCTTTCAAAGTAAGAAGAACAAAAAAACTGTTTCGTTTGGCTAGGTTTAAAGATTTTTTGTTATGTCAAACTTAGAGAAAATCAGAAATCCTATCGTAGTGTGCAACTCGTAAAGAATTGTTAAGACTTGTCTTTGTGATCATTGTTAGGATCGTAGCAAGACGTTTGGAGAAAATCTGCCACGGAAGCCGTCAACTGATACAGCTACAAATACACGCTACAATATGTAAAAACTCACAACAAAAATATATGAGATAGGATTGTCTACCTTTTGCCTTGAATTACATTCTTACTTTTACTATGACCACTAGGACCAGATATTTCCATTGTATTCAATGTATGTAGACTTCATATAGTGCTGAGTCTCTCTTGGATTTGAGTAGATGTGCCTTCTTTTAAATGTACTTATACGGAACAGAACACACGACATGTACAATATGTGCTTACATCAGTTACATCCTCTAGAGGAGAGATATTTTTTACAAAAGTGTTTTTAAGCCTTGCTCTGCTTTTTCTCTGAGAAAAATTCTTTTATAAGATTTCACAGATTTTCTGTAAAAGTTATTGAGTTGGAGCGAAGATAATCTTGATCCCATATTGAAAGCTCAATTATATTACTGCCTACTAGGCAAAAGGGCTTTCTTATTCCATCAACATTCAGAGCGGTAGAAGAACCATCAAAAATTGAGTATTGAATTGAAGAACTCAACACCTGTCTGTCCAACGTCGTGAAAAAGGGTTCAAAACCCAAAAAATCCTCAAAGCTTTTCTCACCATGACCCTTTTTCCAGTTTTCTGGAATATTTGATCAAAAGAGATTAACCAAGTGGAATGATAAATGAAGAAGAGGAATCCGTCAGGGACTCAAATCATTGGACTGTCTGATACAAAAAAATGAAGCATAAGAAACATACTCAATAGATCCAATAAATACAAAGGTGATGCGGTGGAGGAAATGGAATTTTTTTCGACTTGCTTCAATGGAGACTGATTGTAGTTGATTCATTTGAAAAGTTCATGAAATATTTTTGTATGCATAGAAAAATAAATGGGCCATTCCGTTTATAAGTTGATAGGGGAAGATGTGATGCCCAGGAGAAGATGATTGAATTCATTGTTAATAGATATTAGTGGAGCAAAATTACATGCATAAAAAACCTGGAGTGGATGAAGAGGTTCAAGAAGCACATACTTAATCTCCCCTACTTCTTGCTTCTTAGCTGCCCACTTTTCTTACGTGACGTGACATTGAATCAGGGGTTATTATAAATGAAATAACAGTACATTAATACATTTAGAAGAGATGCTAAGAAATGTGATGGCCAGTTATTTATAAGTGGCAGAGTCCTATGATTACCATAATAATTGTTCACATTTTCATATTAGAGCTCAAGTTGTGTGTTATTATTTAAAGAGAACAGCTGAAAACGGTGTAACGTGTCTACAGAAATTATGTAGAGGTAGGGCAGTAGTGATGCCAGGAGTAAGACGGTGGAGGATGGTCAAGAATATTGATTAAATCGAGATGGTATTAAATTTTCCTTTTGTTGCACAGAAGCTGAAGTTCCATGGGCAATGATAAGGATAATTAAGGATCTCATCCTCCGTCTCCACCTTGATTACACCGTTATTCGTCGTTTTTGTAGACGTCCTCAGTAATAAACCTTCAGAACTTAAAAAAACTTTACTATTAAATTTAGCATCCTATACAGAAGTAGTGAGGCATCTGCGAGCGATTGGCTAGTGATGATAAGTAGATGTATTCCAGCTCCGAGGATTATATCAGAGGTTTTAATAGTACCAGTGCATTTCCCTTTATTTAATGACTATATATACGCAGGGATTGTGCTTTGTTCATTTGAATAGGTAATAGGATACGTAGGATATTACAGGTACAGTAATCTATGAAGGGTGAAGCTGTAGAGGGGCAAAGATAAAAGTATTTTCGGATCCACTTTTTAAGAAGATGAGATGACAAGGGGACGTAGGAACTGTTCTACAAGAATACAATACCTATGCAGGCTACAAATGGAACAGGTAAATATATTATACGTGAACTACCTAATAACCAAACATGAGACGTCCTAAAAACTGTACCTGACCTCTCCAAGAGATCAACACAAGTGCTCTTTGAATCCCTCAAATCTCTCATCTTGAATTCATTACTTTAAATACGACTGAATAAATAAAAAAGGAAGTACCCTCAGGTGGATGAGACTGGATTCGGTAGCGTTGCGTTTCCTTTACTGTTAGTGAGTATAACTAACCTTGGTACTTATTTTATCCTTGTGGTATCGCGTGTCTTCTGCTTTATATAACTTAGATTAATGTGATATTTTACTACTGCATCCGAGAACTATCCTACAGATAAGTATTATAAGTAGTCTTATACAGATGGACTCTTCGCTGAGCATACAAAATATAAATGTGTACATAAACCTGTACTTTGTAACTTAAATAGACTGGAAAAAAGTAGGGCAATGAAACTCAAGGCATTCATCCAAACAAAGTGTATTGGTATCATCCCATATCCCAGTCCTTTACTTTAAAAAATCCAGTTTCTCCATATGTGATAGTGATGTCCGTTAGCCACTCAAGAGCAGGTACTTCTGTACTATTATTAGATTTGGAATGTCTTTTGTTGAATCGATAATAATGTTGAGAGACAATTTCCTGTTTTTCTGTATTGGTAAGGTATCAGGGTAAAGGTAGCATCTAATCTGCCACCTATAGATAACTTGCCAATAATAATGTTTTATATGGGTATAAATGAAAGGTACTTCAAATTCAGTAGTGAAGCCATTACTAACTCCAGTGAGTATATAAATAGCTCATTAATATAGCATATATTCTTTAAGTTGTGAACTTGAGATGTTCTTTAATTATAGCGTATCGGTTTTGTCTTTGTCTGTCTCTTATTACAGTACTTGTGTTCATTCATCCTTCAAATCTACACACTCGCTCTAGTTTTCTGAATTTCCTTTGAGGGATGATAAGAACTGTTTGCTAGTATTTAACTAGCATGGGTACCTGTCACTGACGGACTTCTTCAAACAAATGCTCTAGGTCAGGGTTGCTCCCATTTAAATCAACTCAATAAACGGCACTGCAAAGTTGCAAACACCGAACTTTGGTTTGAACTGAACCGTTGTAAAATTACAAATCATTGTTACAACTTACAACAAATGACAAATAATTTATCAAGTGTGTGATAGGTATTGGTATGCTTTCTACTTTCTTGAGAAGATCTCTATGTACACTAAGTAACTCATCACATTTGGAATGTGAAATGTTGTGCCAGAAGAGAAATGAGTTTCGTAATTATTACAAAATGTACGAAATGAAAGTATTTATTGGCTGGTTGGTATTGTATTATATTTTATAAATATCAGATATATATTTTATTCTATATATCATTCATTATATATGATGCTGTCGCAGCGGTGGTAGTGTGTCAAAGGATTCATTCACATGCACGGTCGTGCATGGTGAATGAATTCTTCCAGTTCCATTCCATCTATACGGAAGCTTTTACCTACGGAACTTTCTCCAGTTTCACAAAAATCATAATACCCCTTACTTGTGCATAAACGGGCAGCTGAGCGGGTCACTCAAATCATTGCTATCGACAGTTACGATTCGTGTAGTTGGTACTTTGGTAATAGAATGTAGAGTAGACAGAAGATAGTTAGCAAAAGTTTGCTACTTATTTTATTTTAGTTAGTTTAGTTATTCGTTTATTCGTTTAAAATTCGGTTAATTATATCCTGAAGTATGTGATAGATAGTAAAAGTTCCAGTCTGCCAGCAACAGGAACGTACAAAAAGCCAAGGTAAAGGTACTATAAGTCATCATAAGCTATCAGTGATTTTATTGAAAAAATAAACTTCAGCATAAAATAATCAGTTTGCGTACAGTTGACAGTTTTTGTACTTAGAAATATTTGTCAGGCTGCAGTTTCCGTCATGTTAAATACATGTCTAAAAGAATGTTATCTCAATCTCACGATCATCGTTTTTTTTTCAAAAGTAGGAAGGATGAAGGAGAAAGGGACGAAAACTTCATTAATACAAGATATCTTTTGTTTTTGTTGGATGTATAATTAATTAGAGAGGCAAGATGGATCCGGAAGACCCGGTTTTTGGACGAGGATGCATTCTAGCACCAATGGAAGAACTTAATAATCCAATGAAAGTTGAAGTTGTTCGTGCGCTTTATAAAAAGCATTTAGAAGTATTCAGACGTCCTGGTTTATATTATGTTATGAGTCGGGACGGCAGTATCATCTTTAAAGTTGATTATTGCCACAACCTTTATACAAATGATTGTCATTCGAGTAGTGATGAAGATTTGATACAACATCACTCACTATGGTTTAGTGCTAATAGACAGTTACTCTCTTTGAAAACGTTTACGGGAAGGGACAACAAAACATCATTGGAATATCATATTCAATCTGATAAACGTAAGTCATTAAAACCTAAGTTGTGCTGCCCAACTGCTGTTAATTGCTATTGTACTCTTAATTTTGATTGAGGCATTTAGTTCTTAATTTAATCCTACTAAGGTGACGGGAAACTAAATATTTTTATGTCCAATTTTTGTAGATAACAAAGGACTGCTGGATATGCCGCTGGAAGTTTTCGAAAACTTAGTTTGGTATTTGGATGGCTTTAGTTTCTACAGTTTGTGTAAAATCAGCCCAGAGCTGGATAATGTCCTAAACGAAGCTCTAAATGAAAAACAGGTTTTAATAAATCTTGTCAATTTCTTTTGATTTTAAAAACTTCTTACAGAATAAGCATTAAATTATTTTTGAAATTTTAGTATAACAAATACTGGGAAAGTCGCAAAAATGATATGGATATTGGCTATGCAGCAAAAATAATCACTAGTTTTTCGAAACCAAAATCGGAGACAATGGCTCACAGTATTAACAAGCAAATGCAAGTATGTTGGTCAGAAGTATTCAAGCTATCTTTAAATCTGAATAATTCTATCGAAAAATACTCCTTGTCATTGGAATCGCTGAAATTGTTGGAGAAAGCAATAAAAACAGAGTTGAAGATAGGATTCGTGAAAGAATATCCGCAACGAATTACTATTCCCTGTGGATCTGTGCTTGTGAATATATATAATGATATTTCTCATTACACGAACGACGAAAATATTTCCATTATGGAAGACATGAACCCTAGTAAAACATTTCGAATGGGGGTTGTTTGTCAAGAACTGGAAATTGCAAACGTTCACATTATGCGGCTGATACTGGAGAACAATGTTGTCGAACTTATTATAACAGTTTGTCCCCGATGCGTTTGCGTTTACCCGGTGATGGACGGAAATGGATTATCGATTCGGCTGGTAACTGACGATTGGGACGATGTGGTGGTCAATCATGGTGATGACAATAACGAATACGACGATGACCATTCAAGTGATTCGACGAGACGTTTTCCGCCTTCTAAATTCGTAGACAGTAATATTTATAGGTTAGAAATCAGACTATTAGCTCTTGTAGCAGATTTCATTTAATTATTTGCATTTTTTCCTTGTTTTAGAGACGTTCTGGGTGTCCTTGCCAATGAGTACCGCGTTGAGTTGCATCGTATAAGTTATGTGAATAGTCAAGTATTCTCTGAACTGCTTCACCGAATTGAACTTAATGGATTTTCAGGTTTACTGGAACATGCTCGGTCATGTAAATATAATTATATAACAACTGTACGGGAGATAGATTTTCCGGCCCCAATGTCGGAAGAAGATAAATGTTATTACACAACTGCGCAAATTGATCCTCCTCTCATGACAGGATATGCATTATCCATAATATCATATGACATGGGCCATTTTCTAATTAGACCACGGGATGCCAGCCAAATACAAACTATTAGGTTTGTACATGTTTAGTTATAATTATTTTATATTATTATTAGTATTATTATATCTTGAATTAATGAGGCTTTGAGTGTTGAATATGGATTTTGAATGTATTATTATGTTCATTCCATCTAGTTATTCGTCAGTGTGCAAAATGAGCCCGATCTATTATAAAGAAGAGTTTGAAGACCTAGATAAAATGAAATACCCTGCAGGGTCTTGTAGTGATCACGGAATGATCATTTTCTGGAGTGATGAAGCAATAGCTGTTTCCTTTGATAGTGTAACTTGGCACATAAAAAGTTTTTACGATGGTGTGAGAAATAGCCATCGCGAGCCCCACATGTTTAAAAACGGGTCAAGGATTATTGATCCGCTTTATGTCGTAAGCGTTCAAATTTGTTCGCCGGATCTAATTCTTGTTGCTATTGATAAGGAATTAGTGTTCATCACCTTGAAGTTGGAAAAATGCCAGGTATTAGCTTTCATTTTTGTGGTCGCAAGAGGAAGTATAAACCGTAATTACAACAGAAATTCGTTCTGAAATAATTAATTGTCGTTGAAATTCTTTGCAGAATACATTGACGTTAAGTGAATATCCAATTGTAACTTGGGATGTAATCCGCCGTATTGATTTTGACCTGTCATCGGTGAATTTGTATCTCAAGTCACTTCACTTTGGCCTTGCTCGTGGGAATCCCTACATTTTTATGGAGCTACACGACAACGAAAAGTTAGATGATCCATTCAAGTTTCAGTTTAAAAGAATTTTGCTGAAACGTAAGGAAGATGAGGATGACACAGGTTATTTAACCATTCTTGAAGATTCATTTTCAGGGTTAGATGTAAGTAAGCTTTGAATAATACAAAACTGAATTGTAAAATAAAATTATTTCGAAAACCTGTTACTGACAATATATTATTAGTTTAGTGGTTGGTGACGTAGACAGATCTAAAAATCTTATGTGTAGTACTTAGTGTTACTTAGCTCTCAAGTGATAACTTTTTTCGCACAATTTTTATTTCCAATCGATTGAAAGTATTGTAGTTATTGTAGTATAATCGTATTTATGTAAACTGTCTTTAGATGGTGAACTAAAAATTATCTCCCAATAAAATTGACCTGTTGCCTAATAATAATATCATTGCCTTAAAGCGTCGTGATCAAGGCTTCTAAATTTTGGTTTTGCACAAGTCTCTGCTTTCTTTTTGTTTGGGACACACGTCTTCTTTTTGTCTTCAAATACGTTACCATCTAAAAAACGAAAAGCTGATGTGTCAAAATGGAAATTATGTATTCAAAGGATTCTAATAATGTGTTGCAATTAGTACTGGTACTACCTTATTACGACACACTTGCAAAATATATTACAGTACAGAAGATAACTATCTTGGACTAGTCCAATTTAGTAATACCTGTTTATATCTATATAGGTAGTAAGTAATAATATTTACATGTAAGTGCCAGTAAGTGGCAAAGATATTGATTTACCAGTACACCCATAATGATAAGGTTGTTGATAGAAACACAAGTAGTATTTCGTGCAGTCGTCTGGATCTGCTATGTAACCGTTCAAGCCACATTCAACAGCTGGAAAAATGATTAGAAACTAAAAGATTGCATAATATTTCATGATAATATATAATGAATTATTTTGTTAGAGTTGAGTCGTTAGAGAAAATTACGGAAATGGCAAATATGTTCTGGAATTCGTTTCCTCGACATGCATTCTCTAAGTTCTGGGTGAAATGCCATCCTTACATCACAGGTTCTTGGGAATGCACGTCCCAAATGGCACATGAAATAATTTCTGCATGTAGGATCACTGGGATCTGCATAATTGTCTGTTAGGGGGTCTTCGGGACAACGACACTTACGGGTTGTTTTATTGCAACTTATGTCCTCAAACGCTGTAGTAGAGGTAGTTTTTAATAACAATGAAAACAGGACAAGCACCTGAGATAGCGACAATAATTCCATGCTGCTGCTGACTACTAGGTTGCAGTTTCCATATTAAATAGTGGTTCATGATTCATGATAGTTAGTTGATTTGTAATTAAGTTATTTTATTACATTACAACCTTGAATTTATTCGCAATTTTTAAAAACAACTCCATTTATAAAAGTTACGTAAGAGGCAAGTAGTTGTTATGAGTAATCATTGGAGTTAGAACTGTCTGAAGAATAATTGCCAAACGTCATAGTCATTACTTAGAACGAAATGAATCAAAGGGGTAATGCATGCATTCAGCTAAATCTGTCATTATATTATTTTTAATTGAAGTAATTGTATTAGATTGAGTAAGTTTGCTTTAGAAAAACATAAAAGCTACAACATAGTAATTGCAAAAATACTTCGTAGTAGTTCATCAAAGTAAATGCATAGTTACATTAAAAGTTTAAATATTGAACTGTAATTGAAATGGAAATAGTGGAATGCTTAGTGCAGTAGAAATATTAAACTATCTAGTTATAGTTATGGTACAGAGAAAAAGCGTAGTCAAATTCTTCAATTCCAGTAGCTACATCAGTGTAGAGTTTTAGTTACGGAGGACATCTCTTACTGTTTTGATCAACAAAAGCTGATGTTGTTCCGTAGCTGTCACTCTAAGTGTTTACAGGTGTCAGGTGAAACAGGTAGGTGAATAGATAATATTTGTGTAACTTGTAGAAAGTCTCTTCTATTTTACTTATTTTCGTACACTTATTTAATAAAATTACCATCAAACGGAATTACTAGAGTTTGAACTTTTGTGAACAATTGTTCTCATGTTTTTTTTGTTTATATAGTTAATCGTACGTGCAATCTTATTTTATGTGCTTATATTTTTTCCAGATAGGATAGAATACTTTAGCTATCTATGTGATCGAATGTCGCATGTCACATTAGTACATATTACATTTGCACTTATAATCGGTATGTACACTTACATTTCATAGTATATAGTCTTCATGAATTTATTCGTATTCTGTACTAACTCTGCAACTACATTTTTCGACTCGTTACGTTAATTTATAATGTAGTTAAGAATTAAGATGAATCTAATGCAATCTAAGCCATCCAAATGGAAAATTATCATTCATTATGTATACATCCGTATCTGGAAAATACACATAGTCCGATCAGTTCTCTACAGAGGCTAATTTGTCGTTTACTCATTAAAAATGTGAGTTGCCATTCTCCGAAATTATTTTCTGTTATTAATTAAAAAAGCATGCTTGCAGAAAGCGATTAACAATATTGTTTTCTATATAAGTATATAAAGAAACCCATCATCTTAGTCACATAAATTTCTTTAAATACAACTAGTTTTTAAGGGATATCATGTAAGTTGTAATTGTAAGTACTTATAATTTTTTTAGTGTGTAGTTTGCAATTTACATTGGATGTTTAGCTATATTGATAATAATATAGTGTTGTACTCTGATTTCATTGTAGCATTAATCTCACAAAGCATGAGATAACCTCATTTCTAAATGACGTAGTTGAGATACTGAATCGTAAATAGCAAACTGGTATAAATCCGACTTAGCTCAAATTAATTTTGTTCGATTGTTGAATGCACAGCTGCAGAAAGTGACATACTCTCCATTTTAGTGAAACATATTTTGGAACTTAATTGCTTTTAGTATTGTATCTCAACTCACATCAGTCACTTTTAGGCAGTGCATGTAACTTGTATACTGTGGAACAGAGCCTCATTTTAATACCTACATATTGCAATTTGTCATGTCGTGACTATACATGTAAACACAAAGATAAATTGAACCGCTTATGTATGTGATTGGATAAGTACCTAAGTTTGTAAAAACCGTTTGCTTGCACATATATTTTTAAGGTACATTCTCCAGCGGATTTATTCCAGAAAAATTTATACAGAAGCGTAATAAATGTTATTTAGGATTTCTTTTTTCAAAAGCGAATAAAGTTATTACCCTGAACCCTGTCATTGTCACCAGTTCTGGCATTGATGAAACCCGTCTTCGAATAATTTATTTGCTGGAGAATTTTAGGTTGACAACTTACCCTGCACATGTGCCACAGATAAAATATGTTACTTAACATTTTCCAGACACAATCAGAAGTAGTATAACTCAAGTCATTTATACATAATACACTACAACTATATAGTAAGTGGTATAATAATTGTGTCGGAAGGATGTGCTACGGTCATAGTTGTATCACTCTAATATCAGTATCAGTGGCTTGAACCTAATGGACCAGATGAACCATACTTCAAATGCTGTATGTAGAAAATTGACTGATATCATATATTAATACATAATATATAGTCTAATCATTATCATGCATTATTTTAACTGAACAAAAGTTTTTTAAGTAGGTACCTACCTCTAATTTGTCCTTTAACTCCCAACACAACCTCCTAAACGAAACCATAAACCGCAAACGAAAAGCATTGATATTTGCATTTACATATCTATATGCATTGTGTTGTGTCGGATTCAGTTGTATGCTTATATTTACAATGCCCAATTAATAGTCTTCAGACTTCAGATTATTGATATTTTTCTGCTGGGAATTGGGAAGACAAAATTTCCCTGTCTGTCTGTATACTTAGTCATGACAGTTTCTAGTTCCTAATACATAAACCAATTTCAGCTTTTATTATGTGCAAGTAAACTGGCTGTCTCAAATAACGTTTTCAATGTTGTAGACTGTTTTGACAGTTGAATAGAAGTTTCTGAAAATGTGCTCAAGGATATTGTTGTAAATAAGAATTGAAAAAAAAACAAATATGGAAAACCATGTACGTAAAACGTAATGTACTTATTGCCAATTCACCTAATCAATAAATTGTAGTCTGTTCCGTTTCGGTTCAAGCTTTTATTTACATTTTTATAATGATTGTTCTACTAAACCTAAAACTAAAGTACTTTATTTAATGTGTACCAAGTGCATCATAAACTTTAAAACTGCAAGTGAACTGGATGAAGAATGAAGAGGGACAAAATTAAAACGGATGAAAAAATATGATCGTGTTCTCTATTTATCTTGGTTTATTCGTAAGCTTACGACTTACTAGGCGATGAGCTACTTTGTAAGTGGAATAATTCTTTGTTGCAGAGTTATAAATTGTAAGTATATACTGGTACCTACTGATTTCTCAGTTATACAATTTCAATATCTTTTTACTTAAATATCACTTTAATGGTAGTAAATTGTGTTATGGGACTGTAAATTATTTGCAGGAAGAAGAGGAAACTCCCTCAACTATCTCTGATAACCCAAAGCAACGAATTTGATACATAGCTCCCTTAAATATATGCATGTACTATGTACATGTGTATGTATTATTCCAGTGCAAAGGATGATTACTTATAAAAAGTCAAATTTCTTCAGAGTATATACGAGTTTACGAAGGCCGACGGCTGAACACAATAATGGAGCAAGATATACAAACGCACATTAAGCATGGATGGAACGTAGTATACACCTATTATTGTATAGTGTAGGGTGAAATCTATAAGAAATCCTGGTGGAGTGTCTGGATTCTTGAGTTACCTTTTATTTAACATGTTACAGAAGAAACCTTGATGCTTAATATGATAGTTTATATAAGGAGCATCTACCTACTTGTGTTTAGGATGCTTTGTAATAAAAGTCTGTTTCTGTAATTCAACACATGTGGTTGTGTGGATCGAGGAATAAGTTATTTAATCTCGTCTTCAGCTTTGATAAACCAGGTAATGGGAGTTGTGTCTCGTAAAACATTCTGTGTGGTGCAATAACAACTTTATTGTGCGATTTCAATTCGAGCTGAGAAGCAAAAGAGAAACTTTGCTCAAGATTTCTTAAGTTAGCAGTTCGAATTGGGAATTATAAGTGAAACTGTGAGTAAGTACCTTATTTAACTATGTGGAAATCTACCTGAGTCTACAGTATTGCCACGATTTGTGTACCAAGCGTTTATCAATATACAATATAATGTATATATATTACATGAAACTGAAATATAATTATTCAAGAATACTGGGGGCCCATAACTTATAATTAATTCACATCGGAAGGAATACTTCTTACTACTGTTGGTAATTGTCACTAAGTTTCAATTAACAAACGCTATTATTAAACTGAGGAGTTTATTATGACATTTACAAATTACGTGACAAATGCATAAACGATCATTATGTATTTAAGATACAGACTACGGAGACTACTGTCTACAGCCTCCTGAGTTTCCAATTAGTACAACTTAATCGTATGCATCTTAATTATATATTACTCACTCCCTATATGATGGATTTGGTACTATAATAATAAATGCAATAGACAAGACAGTAATACATAGAGCTATGCAATATTTGAACAACTACGCTTAGTTGGTCTTAGCAGTAGGGAGTTTTTCTGCTTACGCAACAGTTTGGTTGGATTTAGATGATGAATATTTGTGTCGTCCTTTAGTGCAAATGTATTTAGGACATAGACTGTGCACTATTTTACCAGCAAGAAATAATATATACATTTTATGTGAGCAAAAAGTGATATTTTCTGCTTTAAAGAAGACATGAAAGTTGTGTTGTGAGTGATGTCTGTTTCATATTTCTTATTCCACAGCTATGGTAAATATGAATGCAACGCTTATATCTTTATGTATCGTGTTGGATGAAGATAAAAGATATAAGGGCAACGTGTATGAGATAGCGAGAAGAGAGTTGAATCCAAGAAGATATTTGAGTGCTGAATCATACCAGTATTATACTGGTTCAGAGATAGAGATAAGAGAACTATTGTATTGATATTATTACTACTATGGGTCGACGGATGAAGGGACACGAAGCGCCTGATAATAGTTGGACTAGGTTCTTTAGAAGACTGTTTTCTTTCAACTCCTCAAGTGACAACATGGACTATCAAAGACTTGTGTCCGACAATACCCCAATATGCACAACTTCCTCCGGGCCTACACAAGTTGATTTGGAGGCCCCCCAAGGCACTTGCAAAGATGATGGCAGCATTAGAAATTATGGATCTGTCAAAGATCCAACAGAAATGGAATTAAGATTAAGAAGGTAAATATTACATGCATTTTTTCATCGGCCGGTCTGTATTTTCTTGATTTGTAAAAGTATTATACGTTTATGCGTTTTCTCTTTTCAGTCGAGATAGAGCAATATCTAAGGAAGGAATATGCAATTTTGAACCCACAAACGTAGATCGACAGAGAAGAAAATTTGCATCTGATATTTTTACCACATTACTAGAAGTAAAATGGAGATGGACATTATTTACGTTCTGTTTTACGTATTTTGGATCCTGGTCTCGTAAGATACTTCTAATGTCATAAACAGTTTTCTTCTTTGAACTATGTAAGGTAACCTTAATCGTTGCAATAATATTATTTGTACTCTTTAGTATTTGCAGTAGCATGGTACTCAATTGTATACTTCCACGGAGATACGATGAATATAGGCAACCCTGACTGGAAACCCTGCATTTCGGTATTTTTCAAAGATTTTCTTTCCTATTTATAGCTATAGCCTTTCTTAGTTTTGATCTTGACACTACTATTCCAGGGGATACAAAATTTTACGTCGGCCTTCCTGTTCAGTGTGGAAACTCAACACACAACTGGATATGGATTTTACCATTTGACAGAGCAATGCCCGGAAGCCATCATACTCCTATGTGTTCAATCCATTTTCGGTGTGATACTCGAAGGCCTTATGGTGGGACTCGTATTCGTTAAAATGTCCCGAGCTAAAAAACGAAGTGAGACATTAATGTTCAGTCGTAATGCAGTTATTTGCGTTAGAGACGGGATTCTTTGCTTTTGCTACAGAGTTGCAGGCAAGTCGTAAACAAATGCTTACAAATGAGTTGGTAATTGCGTACTAGATGTTATTTTGTTGCTCATGAATTCTTTCTATACTAATCATAGATATGAGAAAATCTCATTTGCTCGAAGCTCATGTTAGAGCTCAACTTATTAAGAAAAGGACTACGGTTGAAGGAGAAGTTATAACATTTCATCAAGAAGAATTAGAAGTAAGTGAATAAGATACATGTGCACAAAATAAGAGCATCATCAAAATATATATGATCTCAATCTCAATGTCATTTATTGACATAAATGACACATCTTTATAATATGCAAATTCATTTCACATATTGTCCCTGTCCCACTGAATGCAAATGATTTACTGCGATGTCTTTAATTACAAGGTCGGAGGCGATGGAGAAAAGGAAGACAAAATACTTTTATTTTGGCCTACAACAGTTGTTCACAAGATTGACTCTTCCAGTCCACTTCATTCAATAAAGCCTAGTGATCTTCATGTCTTTAACTCTAGCTTCGAGATTATTGTCGTATTAGAAGGAATCGTAGAGTCCACTGGTCTTACTACTCAAGCAAGATCATCCTATCTACCTTCGGAGGTAAAGAAACTTATAATCCTGACTTTAAATTATTCTGTTAAGTAAAGAAAATCTAACAAAAGAAAATCAAATTATACTTGCAGATTTTATGGGGACATCGATTTCAAAATCTTACATCAATGAAGTCTAATTCTGGAGAACGAATTGTCGACTATTCACTTTTCCATGAAACTTTCCCCGTTGAAATGCCACCAAAATATCTAAGCTCTCATAGTTCTAATAATTCAGATGATGATACTGTTAGTGCCCAAGGCTCTAACAACTGACAATCTTTAGCTGCCAAATAGAAAAATGCTTGCAATATATGGAGTCAAAAGGGACTACTGACGGACAGATGCACGCTATAGTTTTGTTTAACAGCTAGAAAGCGATGAAAACGACTAATAATGTAAAAGATGTAAGATACTGTTACATAATATTATGTAGAGGTACTACATGAAAGCCTTTGCCTTACATTAATGTAAGATTGATGACAGACTAATTAACTGCTAATTTAGCTATCTATATAGATTAACTACTGAAAGATAGTATGGCTAATCTCAGCATCTAATCTTGTAGTTTGCATTTCTCTAGCATGACTATGGATTAAAAATGACCTCGCGGACTGCATATACATATTATATGCAAGATAAATGTAATTTGATTATATAACAAAAAAACAATTTGTGAACAAATCAAAATTAGTAATTATGATACTGTATAATACGTTGTTATTTACATAATCGTTAATCCTTCGTATTCGGAATAATTTTGATATACTTAGGATAGGAGTATAAATAATTGATAGATAATACATATAATATTTTGCAGTTTGCATGCGCGGATTTATAATTGTTTCGCATGTTTTTTCAAGAAATGATCACTTAGCCGTAGTGGAAACAGATTGATGGATTAAATCTCATTGGATTGTTTACATGCGCAAGCATTTTATTCATTGATTATTCATCATGATAATAAATATATTATTAATTAGGAGCAATTAGGTAATAGTTAGGCTTAGAATTTATTTTTTTCAGTTAGCAAGGCTTTACTAAAGAAGCCAAAGTCTCATTAAAATGTCAATAATTATTGTATCGTGATGGCGTATGTATTTCATGTTCCTGGGACGCTTTTAGGATTTGAAAAATGAAAAATTACTTCGTTTCACCCATTCACTTGATGGGAAATACATACATTGTACAATAACAGAGCTAATAGCTAGAGATTATTATGCTTACGGCGCGTACAATTGCATTGATATAATGCAATACTACAAAAAGTGCTTACATAGATTTACATCTAAAACTTTTGCCTTAGTTTTATTATTAACACAATTGAATAATATTGGACAAAAACGCTTATTACATCACAAACAATTCTACAAACATAAACTTAAGAGCTAGTAGCACGAATCATCTGCATTTTTGAGTGCTGTGACAATTAGGTACCTATTATTTTATACTATCTGTTGTTCTCAACAGAAACTTATAAATTAGATACACCTTAAATTATAGCTACCGTCTATGCATATTATGAATACACAATTACAAATTATATCCTCATACACAGATTCTAATTAAATAATTGCAGTATAGTCAAATCTAAATACAGAATAAACGTATTAGAATAATAAATATACTTGTAAATATCAAATACAGTAGCACAACTGCAGAGCACGTCAAAATCACAAAACATAATAACAATAATTAGTATGACCGACCAATGCCTAAAGTAAAGTTTACTTAAATGCAAACCACAAGCAAATACAAAATGTAATCAACCAGACCTCATTTCAACAGAACAGTACAGAATGGCTACTTTAACTACAGTCAAAAAAACAACCTTACACCGTATACACATAACTTTATATACAATTCCTGTTATTTTTACATCTATAGTTAGACCTAATTAATAGTTAGACCAACATCAACTGGCAATGAAGGTAGGTAGGTAATTATTAGCATTTGTGTCCATGTGTGGGTATTGTATGAAGTAGTATTATGCTGGCATATAGGTACTTAATTATATATGTTTGGTTTTTTCAGTATTTTCAAACTAAAATAATATTTTAGTGTTTATGACATGCATGATCACGAAAAAGGGTAGTTAGCAAATCATCAGTTGAGAATTAATTATAATAGTATATTATTTTACATTGTGAAGACTAGGATGCCCATCCGTGCATTTTGTAATACCTATAAGTGTATCATTACTACATACGTGAATCTCTAACTTAACAATGAGTTAGATCAAAATGGTAATTAGTGTTTGTCTAAGCTTAATTTTACACGCTTCTCCATTACTAAATATTATAATGTTTAAGTTAATTACATCCTAGAATCATGCACACACAATCAGCAGACAACAACGACGGAAACAGGTACTTAACTAAGGCTTTCTTCATACAATAGCATTAATCAGGTATTGCTATTTAGACGCTGTTACAATTACCATCAGCTCAGAAAAGCAGCTTAGTTTTCATGTACTCATCAATGTAACTTAAATAATTAACACAGAAAGATAATTTGGAAAAAGGATACTTTATATGCATACATTAAGCAGCCAACCACCGCCAAAAATATTCGAAAAATAGTTCTTCCCTTGTAGTCTAAGTCATATTTAATAGTTTTCCCAATTTATTATTACTGAAATTGGTTGCAGAACAGTTTTACACATGCCACCACTCCATAATTATATGGTATAGTTTATTAAGCCACTTGTCTTTTCGTTTTATGAGAAATTGAGGTAACGTTCTTCACGAAACGTTCTGCACAAATGCGAAAGCCACCAAAGAAAACAAAATTAAAAGTACTCTGGTCGAAAGAACTTAATAGACGGATAAATGCGGACGAAAAATCTCTACTACGATTACGCTGTCAAGTCAAGTCAACAACGAGCAACATGAAAAGCCAAAGTTCGTTAAGAAGTTGAGTAAAGTTAGCCTTTGATGACAATGTTGACGGCTGACAGCATCCATCCTTTTACTAAAATTTTCACTGCAATTAGATAATACCACCTGTGGTAACTTCCCTTTCATCATAAGAGTTTGAGGATTTACTGCGATGGAATCCACCGTAGTGATTTATTTAGTGACCACCTTCTTCTGAAATAAACAAGAAAGATTACCTATTAGGATCGATAATCAATAAATGATCAATATTAGCTAACTAAAAGGTCGTAGCTCTAGCACTAACCTAAGTATAGCCATAAAAATCAATCAAGGAGCTCTTACCTTTCACTCTGGGACGTTCTGGTTCCCCATTTTTACTTGGGACGCCTCCACGAATCCCTACAGGAACATGTTGCGGTTGTCCCGCTCTGATTGGTTTCGCTATTAACATTCATTGCATGATTTTAATTAAAATCTCTCTTGACATATAAAGGAGTAATAAGGTTAATACTAAGTAAGATTGTAGTAAAATTTAATTTATTGCAAAAGTAACCTATTTGAGCCGCATGACTTCTACGAGCAAGATTTTTCTGACGGACAGCCTCCTTGATGCGGTCAACTTCATATTGATACCTCTTACGATCCCTCATAGCTCCCTCCTTTGCTTCCCGAAGAGCAGCCTCTAACGCTTTTACGCGCTCCATTGTAGCTCTAAGACGCTTCTCCAGTTTTGGTAATTCACACCTGAGGTCCGCATTGTCTCTCACCAATTGCTTATGCACTTTGGTAAGCTGCTCCAAATTTGTTTCTAGGAATGAGATCTTTTGTTTCTGGGCCAGAGATCCACCAGAATCTTCACTTGTTTCTAAATTAGCGTTTTCTATACCGACCGACTGCAAAGGAAACACAATTAAATGCTCTATCACGTAATTCCCCGTTAAAATAAAACTTTGGTTCTCCAAAGTGTCCAACACATAAATGCTTCATAAATTATACAATTACCTTGCGCATGCGATTTTGCAAATCATTAACGAACATTTTCCGCAAGTTAAGTAAAGTTTGTAATTCTTTGGAGACAGTCTCTTGCAAACCATTCAAGTCTTTACGAGCCTGTTCTCTCTTATCTTGAGCCAATCTGTAACAAATAAAAATAAAATGAATATAACCCTTGAAATTAACTTCTTAATGGTTGTTAACTTCTATATACTACAAGGACATTTTTTTTTGGAAATTCTGAATTGCTTCAGAGGACCCTTGGAAATCTTTAATCGTGTAAAAAGTATCACAAACAAACCGAAAGCATTGACACAGCGACGCTAATTTTGGTTTCAAATGATATTGCGAAACATTAGAATACTCAGTAGTGCCATTTGAATACCTAACAGACACGTTAGGCCTTTATAACTCGAAGCTAACGTGCGTATTTCTTTTTTAGGCCGACACTAATGTAAATATTAATGTACGCACACGAATGTTTATGAATATTAAGGTTTTCAGTAAAGTTGAAAGTGGGCCTTGAACAATGGGACCATAATTTATACTGTAAAAATACAATATATAGTAACACTTACACAAGTTGTTGTAATTTACTACTTCTCTCAGCCTCCTCAGCTTTCAATCGCTCATGGTCCTCCTGAAGTTGCTGTTGTTGGCAAGCCAGCTTCTGGTTCGTACTGTAAATAAAATAAATAATCGATTTGAAAATACATTACTTGCATTAGTACATTTGTCACATCCATCAAATCATAATACGATTAAACTTACTCTCTAAGCTGATCCACCAGAGCTTGTTTAGCATCAATTTCATCTCGTAGGTTTTGGACTTGTTTTTGATGCTGTTCTCGGTTTTGTTCTAGTTGCTTTTCAAGTGCCTCTTGAACAGTAGTATCGGCCTGAGCTGGCCCAAGGGACTGAACTTGCTCTTGAGCTCGAAGACGAGTGCATTCATGATTCAGAGCATCCACTTGCTCTTCCAAGGAACGCTTTCGTGCTTCAACATCTTTTGCAGTTTCTTGCAGGGCACTCATGCGAGCTTCGGTCTGTGCCACTTTCAGGCGGCACTCTCCAAGGGATTTTTCATACTCATCGATCTACATAAATTAAAATAAGTTATTGCCGCAACGCAAAGAGGAAATAAAAGTAGAGTTGTTCATGCATTTATTTTATTTGCTCAAACAAATTCAAACCTACAGGTATCAATTCTACAAAAGTATTTTCGAAATCGATTAAAATGAAATAAAGTTGCAAATCATGTAAATGTAACTGAAAGACTATTTTAAATAGCTAGGAATAAATAGAAAGGTACTGGTTATCTATTCATCACTTATTTTCGTTGACATTCGTAACAATTAATACTGATTAAATTGCATTGCACTGTACATGCTAAGTCTAAATTGTACTACACAGCCAAATACGCACATCTAGTAGAGCAGGTACAATACTGAAAGCATATTGTTCATTGTTTGCACGCGCGTATAAACTCTGTAAATGTATTAATTACTTTACTATTTGTGTAAATAGTTTGATATAGCTAATATAAATATTAAGTATGTCAAAGTAAATATGTATGTTACTATTAATAATACTGATGTAATGCTATTTATAACTTAATTAGCATCTTTACGTTGTACATGGCAATGTTGTTTGTACGATACAAGTATACAATCGATTACATGGCTCCAAGGATAATGTAACAAAGTTTTCCAATTCTGTTAGACTTTTTCCTAACCTTTTTATTGCAGTCAGTTTGAGTTGACTCAAGAGTTTGACATCTATGCACCAAATTTTTGACTTCAGACTTAGTTTTAGCAACCAAGAGACGGGCAGCAGTGAACTCTTCTTCTAGCTTCTCTCCAAGTTTAACATTTTCTACTAATGGAGCACCAATGGCTTGCCCAATTTCGTTCAGATCTTGAAGTAAACTAGCCAGCATTTCATTTGTCTTTTTCTTCTGATGCGATGACAAATCTCGTATCTGTTGAAGCTCCGACATTGAAGTATTTAGTTGTGTCTGTAAAGGAAAATTTATTTAATAGTAACAATGGTAAGACATAAAAAATGCAATATAAATATTGCATTATATTTACAGAGACTATTAAAGACACTAGAAAGAAAACCTTGAGAGAGTAAATTATTTTACAACAATACCTGTTTTTGGGCCAATTCCTCCGTAATTGTTTCATATTCCCGTGCTTTAGCGTCAACTTCAGAAGCCTTTTGGTCATAATTTAAAGCTAACTCTTCCAGGGCCTGTAGAACTTCTTTCACTTCATCTTTAGCTGCTTCATTCTCTGCTTGAATTCTTGCCATTTCTTGCTGTAATTTCTCATAGTCCCTCCTTGATGTAGAAATCAAGTCTTCCTGTTCAAGCAATTGCTCTTTCAGTTTTTCAACATAATGACATTGTTGTGTAATTTCCTCATCCTTTTCGTCCAGTTGTTGGTAAAGTCGTTCTCTTTCTTGCTCCAGTCGCAGACGCTCATCAGGATTCATTGATGTGACCATAGCCTTGGGAGCTAATAATTGTGTAGGGGGAGCTAAGAACAATCAGAAAATTAGTAAAACAACAAACAAATTCTATTTGCTACCTAGAGGCAATAAAAGAACTTAAAACTACTGACCAGCATCATTAGGGGTAGGAGCAGCAGATTCTTCTTTAAGTGAGACCTGCTCTTCAGTAGAAACTGTTTCGCCCTTTCTCCATCTTTCTAATTCTTCTTCCGCCCTTTCCAATTTTCCACGAAGGCGCGATACTTTCTCCTTCTCTCGTTCATATCTTCGTTTCCATTCTTCAGCCGTGAGCTCTTCGTTCACACTGACGACATTTTTAATTGTCTTAGCTCTGTGAAAGAGGAATTAGTTAGAACTGAACTTTTAAGAACTGAACAAAATTAATTATAGGAGATATTTAAATTAACTGCAATTGAAAATAGAACTAGTACCTTCGACCGAAATCTAAGGTTGATTTAGTTTCAGACTCGTTAAACGATGCCGGAGAACAACAAATTATAATCGTTGTTCGAGCATTACCTCCTAAAGATTCTTGAAGAATACGAGTCAATTTGGAGTCACGGTATGGAATATGAGATTTCTATAGTTTAAAGTTTAAAGAAAACACTTAAACTAATGTTTCTAATAAGTTATTGTACACACAAAATCGAGAACAGTAATAGAGCAAATAAGACGTTAGTACTTACAACACCCTCTGCCAAGGCAGAAATTACGTTTCCTAATGCCGAAAGAGATTTATTGATATTTTTAGCTTCGTCTAGAACTTGACCTTCTGCTCCGGTTTTCGATACTTTCTCACTTCCAGCCAAATCCACCAAATATAATTTTCCAGATAATTTCTTCTGATTTTCTAAGTTTTCTTGCTTGACATTGATTAAAAATACAGAGTGACTTCTACTGCTGTGTTCATTCATATCTACAAATAAAAATTTTGATTCATTACTACAACCCACGTCCCAAAATTATTTCAAATTAATTGACTCTTTTGGAATTAGTATCGTAGCATTATGGATTAGTATTTATTTCGTCATTCAAAATTTCACCCCTAATTGTAAAGTCACTCTTTTTTATATACGCATACATACAAATACATAATACTGAGAATTTAATGACATTACATATACCATCCTGTTAAAGTTGAAATACACATTTACGAATCCTAATCAAGAAAATAACATGGTAAAAAACATGCTCTTATCACATGCCCATGTTATGAGAATGTAAAAGTTTCGATTCAGACGTTTTACTTACATATTACAACAGACAAGTACATGGAGGACATTTACACTAGTTAACTACACCACTCGGCACTCATTACTCATTACACAACATATTTATTATTTACGTACTTGTTACTGCGATATGACGATTAGATTTTCCTTCTTCAATCACTTCAAAAACTTCCTCGGGCGAAGAAACAAATCTTTCTGTTGCTCCTTTAACGAAAGGTATCCTATTTTTATCCTCATGAACGCTCAAATTTACCTTTGATACATCGAGTAAATCTCGGATCTAGAAACAGAAATGTAATAAAATTGATTACTGCGTTAGAATTATCTGAAGAAGTTGCGCATAGATAGGTATATTCTCCAGGTTTACCTTGTCCAGGTAAATTTCAAAATATGAGCATTTTAAATGGAATTCAAGATTTTCATCCATGGAATAGATGTGGTTAAATATATCTTGAACAATACGTGGAATTATGCCTTGTTTACCAGGATCCCCCATCACACCTTCCATCGTGTGCGTTTTACCCGAAGAGGTTTGGCCATAAGCAAAGATTGTGCCGTTGTATCCGCACAGCACATCTAGATAATAAATGCAAATTTAGAAACAATTTGTACCTTGAAGGTCAGGGAGATCATGAATTATCAAGACACAACGAATGGTTATTATATGCCGCACCTTTGACAATAGATTTGGCTGCTTCCTCGTAGACCTTTTCTTGTGTAGCATTGGGTTTGAAAACTTTGTCAAACACATATACTTTTCCCTGCAGCAAAATAACGCAACAATTAAATAACACTTACGAGATTATAAACCCTATTTCTCTTTGAATTATGCCTGGGAGGTTAATCTTACATAGCTAATGATGTAACCAACCGAAAATAAAAGGAAAAACTCACTCCAATAGAAATGCAATTTTCGTCCGTGAATTTTGCGACGAACTTAGAACCTGCTTTTTCTTCGGCATGATTTAGAGGCCTAAATCGACACACAACTTTAATACTATCCTCTGCTGGGGGCTCGGCAGGAATGACCTCTGCAACGGATGAAGATAAAGACATAGTTGATGCTGTTATGGACATGGTGATGCCCGGTCCGATCTACACGATCGAATTTCGTATTCCAATTCCCGGGGAAGTTTTGGGGTCTTTCTCACTGTTCCCACGTTGCAAGAGCTGCGCTACCTGTAATTTGCAAGATTTTTTTGTTTAATACCCTGAAATTGATTGTACTGCAAAATTTTGGTAAAATCAGCAGGTTTGCCCTGCCTACAGACAGCAGGTACAGAGTTACTATACACTTCATCATGTCAAATGTATTATTCACGAATTGAATTTGAGATTTACCGAAACTGCGATCTAACCACAAAAGCACCAACAAGGATCTAATCTATATTAATTTATTTATTGTCAGCAGACCTTTATGGCGAATAATATGCTTACAGACATTCAATTAGTAAGTGTATACAAATTAATTTAGAGAGATACAGTAATCGCCTAGATCCAAACTTTCTTGATTGAAACAGTACGAGTCAATCAGGAAAGGAGGTGAAAATTCTAATATAAAAATTAATTAGGGTAGATAGTGAGAATTAATAAAGACTAGAGATTGGCACAATGTTGTATAAGACTATTGGGCACAGTTTCCAATCGTTCGCTGAAGAAAAGAATAATTAAGTTGCCAACAATTCATATGCATCTATAATTATTAATAAAATGTATAATATTAATTTGCCGGTTTTACATTGCTGGCTACAAAGTTATTTTAAGGTTTAATCCTGGAAATTTATTCTATACATAATTAATTAGTGTGACAGATGAAATTCATGGCATGAATTACGTCTACTAAAGTCTGTAATTCGTTTCAATCCCAACGAAATTCTGTCCGTATTTGAGTAAGGTTAAAATAGTAATTATATAGTAGCATTAGTTATCAAACAAAGTGAATGCGAGAACCGTGATAGTCACTACGATAATAAATACAATATTTGCAGCACTATTTGTGTTCGTGATTAACTTTTATGAAGAACAACTAGATTGAGAGTTAATCACCTTGTTTATGAATAATAATTGAATTGAACAGTCAAAGCAAACCATAGCTAAATGCAACGTTTCATTAAAAAAGACAAATCATAAAACATATTTGCATCTAGGAAAGTGTATCGTTTACAAAATATAACCTAATTATTACTAATTAGCAAGTATTTCTCTTCTAATTAAAAGTGAATCTGCAAGCATATTTTACCACATTATATAGCTACTATGATTATTATGTGGTAATGTACTTGTTTGTATATAACTTTTAAAGATTTGAGTAGAAAACAGTCAATATTTTACATGGCAAGTGAAATTTTGTAAAAACTGAATAGGTGTGGTGTATAAGGTGTCTTTGGAATATTATTTGTGTATTATATAGAAAATACTTGCGTGAACTGGTACTAGTGTATGTTTCTAGAAGATCGAACTGAAGAAATTATTTCATTTTGGTTTAATTGTCTGATGTCTCCCGAGGTATATGAGTACCCAAGTCATGAATTCAGAAAATGACTCAGCTTTAAATATTTCACACACACAGTACGAGTTTATAAATACAAATTACTCATAAAACAGGAACGATTGGGCTAGGCAATCTGTGAATCATAAATAGGTACTAAATCCCCAAAATAAGAACAAATGCACTTAAAATGTGTTATATGTTTGCTTATCTCTTATGTGCATATAAACCCTTAAATGCATAAACAGTTGTAATTTTAATACATCTGTACACTTAAATAAGAGAAGATATGTGTATTTCTACAGAATTATGAGTATTAGTATTGTATTTGACGGAGGAATTTAAGCTTAGCCTTTGTAGTTACCTATACACTTTTAGTAATTTCCTACACTGCACAAACTTGCAATGCACATATAATTATTTCTGCTTGACTGTCACATAGTCAGATCCAATGAGGGAAAAATATATCTTTCACAGGCCAATTCAAACAAGGACACTGAAATGGCCTGCGGCTAGGCATTCAATGTTCAGTGAAGTATAGAAAGGCCGAAGCAGCTGTAATATTTTTAATTATGAACTCCCTGATAAATTGCAGTGGCTAATTTCGTATAAAATGGTAACAATGATGGCGACTGAATAAGAAACTCCAATTAAAAATGAGATCATCTGATAGCTAATAATATGTATTTCTCAATGAAAATAATACATAAGTTAGTGATAAAAGTAGTTTAAAACATGGATGAGAGGATGCTGGGAAGGGTCACTTACCGTTCCGGAAATGTGGAAATTTCGTGTGACTAATGGTAATGGTATATAATGACAGGAGAAGAGTACGAAACTAGAAAAAGAGCAGGAGAGAGAGAGAGAGAGAGATCCAACACATCACATTACCTATCTATCTAATTCTATTCTATTAGACACTTACTGACTACAGTAAAAATAAGTACATGTAAGTAAGTAAACGTAAAGTACCTAACAATAAGTAGGAGATACACAAAAGTAGACAGGCAGGCAGAGGAGAGTATGCAATCCAATCCACTAATATGCAATGCAATGTACTAACCGTGTCTGTACATACACTGCATTACCTCTCCTCTTTTCTATGGCTACAATTACATAGAAACTGAGGAGTTTATACAGCACAAATTGTACACACACAGTTAAGGCTCTAAAACAAAACGAAACCACACAGAACAGAAAAGGTAGATTTGATTTTGAGTTGATTTGACTTGCCTTAACAATTAAATGTGCACTCCATTCCACTCTATGTCTGTATATTAGCTTTAGCAGATTTAGCCAGTTGAAGGCAGAGCATACTTATTTAATCGGAAAGCCAAGTAAAGTAGTAAAGTAACTTTTATTATTCGCTCACTGCCCTGGCCCTTCTGCCACTACTGTACAGACTCAGCCTGCTCACGTAATACGTAACTCTCAACGTACACAGACACAGACACTGTATACAATAGAACCACAACAAGAACCAAACCAAAAAGTTAAGTCAAGACGAGCCTTAGCATACAAAACAGAGTCATCGTCGCATATATTTATATACTGCACAAAAAGACGATGAGACAAGGAATATATATATATAGTGTATGTATATACCTTTCTATCTCTCTATATAAGTGTACAGAGCTATAAAGGGATATATTTTTCTCATCTAGTATGTAATGCTCATGTTATGCTCTGCCGTTGTAACTTTGTTCGTCTAAAAGTTGCAGCTGTACTTGTATGTTTGTGATGTAATGTATATAAGTTGCCACTTGCACAGACGTAAAACTCACTTCTATCTGTAGGTAGACACCACTCTAGCATAGAGTAGTCTGTGCATATACAAATTACAGATCTATATAAAGTATACCTCTATATAGTTGTGGCAGAAAGAGCTTTTAGCTTGAAATTGCTTCCATATAACTTCTGCTATATAGAAAGTGTAGTGTGTTGTAATCGTGAACAGGCTTTCTCTCTATTCGTGTTATCTTCTTATCAGTTTAACTTGCTTTACTTGCTTACTTATTATTAGTTAACTTTAGCTCTAGTTTTAGAGATTGTGCATTTAGCTATATTCTTGTATGGCGTGATGCGGTATGTGGCTTAATGATATTATGGATCTCATATAATATAACTATATATATACATAAATATAATAATGCGCTGTGCTCTGGCTCTGTTGTATTCAGGGAGAATGCTGCATGTATTTATATGGACAAAATCGTTTATAATGAAGTTGTGCTCTCCTGTACATGTGCCGTAGGATAGGAGAGTATGTAGCAGAGGAGTACCTATTTTAGATTCCTTTAGGTTCGTTCAATTCAGTTCAGTGGATTTCTTCGGGGGAAAAACTCCTTACAGCTTTGCTTTGGCTTTTAAGCTGCTACTCAACCCTTTATGTACTTTATAGATTTCGTAGACACAGACTCATGACTATGACGTATTGCTCCAACCAAATCTACTCTACTTCTTGTGTAACTATAGATAAAGTATACTCTCTCTGTATACACTAAATTACCTTTGCTATTAAAGTAGCTACTACTATTAGCTTCACCTTTCCACAACTTTCAGCATGATGCTCACATCACCGTCACAGCACATCCAACATATACGTACATACACAACTAGCACTCATGTTCAAGCATTATAATGATAATAAAGCCAAGCCAAGCCAGTCATACTCTACATAGTACAATGATAAACTTGCATGCATCGATCAAAGTCTACCCAGCTCATCTTCCTTAAATTGCATTGCGTTCTAAAATCAAGAAATGGTTTAATGATCCACCTAACTATGTAGTTAACCAATTTAGGCTTAAGCTCTACGCTTTACTCAGCCAAAACTTCTGCAATGTTATAAATTCCTTTTCATACTAAACCTCCGCCTCCTACCAACTTCTTCCTCGTCATGATCACTTCGGTATAGACGATGAAACGATTCCATGAACTTTTTTCCAACTTTTTATCTTCCCTTAGAGCCTGTAATGTGCTAATGTAATGTGCTCTTTATTTACCAAACTTGGAGCCGGGCAAACACCGAAGAAACCATCCAAGATCTTTTTCTCTTTTTATTTCTTTCAAGAAATGCCTTTCGCAAGACTTTCTTTCCTCATCTATAAAACATGGCAGAGAATATCTAAACTAACATTAACATCATCTAACAAATGTAGGTACACAAAAACGCATTCTAGCTCGTCGAGCTCGTATTACTAAAATTAATTGAATATGTTTTATGCAGTCTCCTCAGTGTGTTAACCGCAGAAAACTATCTACAAACTATCTACAAACCGAATATTCAAATCTATTTTCTTGGATAAACAGGAGACAGTAGAAATACCGCATAATGAAACTATTGTTACTCACAGAACCAGATTTTTTAGGCATCAAATTGTTTATTAATACACAATTATGTAGGATGTGTTCATGAAAGGATGAATACGATTAAATCCTTGGTAAAAATACTTTCAGATTAGCGAGTATGCGAACCTTTCAATTTCCCGTTTTCAATCCTTGGATTTCTATCGAAGAAATAAAGGATTCAATTTAACCAGCTAATCGTTTTACTTTAGTTATCGAGGTTCCATTGCTTTTCATTGTGCATGAATGATTATAGGCATGAATACACAGATTAGCTTGTATGTATTTTACATGTATTACGTCATACGTTTACGTGGGTATATTACACCCTTTATTGACTGAGAGAAATGAGATGATCTAACTAAAGACTAGACAGCTACATAAATAAAGGCATCTATGTCGTTATTGTCTCTGTACTCATTGTAAGTCTATAGATATGGAATTACAATAATTGTACAAAAATTGCCCAATATTTTATTGAAATGCACGTACCGTAAATGTCCGTAAATGTAAGAATATCGAAATTCATGGTTATGAATTAATGATACGATCCTATTTGGGTTTAGGTTAGAGTTTGCTATACAAACGCATAAAATAATGCTTTCCTTTCAGCTTTAAAATGCGCAAAACCATGTTTGTCACTTTTTATACCTGATTTTTAAACAGTGAAACGTTAATAAAATTAACTGTTACCATTTTGCATAATTAAGATTTATGGCATCAAAATATTGTACCTTCTTTTGTTTGCAACTTTTGTAATTTACAGCTAGGTTAATTACTATAAACTGAAAACATGTGCATCTGCTCACGAGTAAAATATACTATAACAAAGCAAAATATCAAGTAGTCATGTCATATAATATTTTTGCTTTGACCGAATAATGGCCAGCAATTTTTAAGGATAGTTCATGATTAGGACTTGATGATGATAGGCTAGACTGATGGAGATGCTATAAAGGTCAAAATGTATATATATAACTCAAAATAGTGACCAACACTTTTATTTTCAAATAGAAAATGCTTCTCATTCAAGCAGTCATAACATGGAAATAATTCATTTGACGCACAGAAGGAAGAGAATTTTAGGCGACCTTCACTAGCCAGTTAACTATAGGAGTTATTTCAGTGTCTTCATTACTGCCGCTACCTTCTCCGAATTCAACCTATAACAATAAAGTAAACAATCAAATACTATCAACATTGTGATCATAAGTGTAATTAACCAGATATAGAAAATTATGAAACAAATAATGTTCAGAACTACATACTACGCAAATTATTTAGTATATAATTTACGCTCCCATACGTTTACACAGTCATAGCAAAAAAGAGCAGAACCAGAAAGTAAAAAACGAGATTGGGGCAGGCAGGACTTTCATTGTTTTTACCTTTATTGGAGTAATTTGATCGAACTCGAAATCTCTATCCAGTTTCCCAAGTGTCTTTGTTGATACGGTACTGGAACCACCAGTTGTTTGCAAGCCGGCTGATTTTGTCATTCTTAATGTTGTGCTAAATTCAGAATTTAAAATATCATTAATTTATTATCCCAATAACCGAACAAAATAAATAAAGCAGAAATAAATTTTAGTTGATTTCATGCTAAATTTTGGCAAGTACAGCATACATTTCTCTTTCCAGTTGAGTCCGAATAACCTTGACAGACTTAGCAGTAGGGAGATCTTGCTTATTTGCAAACACAAGAATGTTCGGTGAAATTGAATTGACTAAAGGATCAGTCAAAATGCTGTATAGAACTTCGGCTCCCTCTCGTACAGCTTTATGTCCGCCAGCAGCATCAATAATGCAAACAATTCCTCTCATGTTTGCCTTATGCGAATCCCAAAATTTAATTCGAACACGATCATGTCCTGGAAGATCTTTAAGCACTAAATCAGCCTTTCCGTTCCCTGGAGAGTATGTACATTCGTTAGCCGTTACAGATGTCACAGTGTCCACCATTTTTCCGCTGACAAGGTGGCCCAATATAGTTGTTTTCCCACTGTCACATGGTCCAACAAATACCACTCCTCTACCCTTCTTGGTCTTCCGAGTATAGAGATACACTGAAAATACAACATCGTTTTATCACCATCAGGTTACGACAACAAAACATTTATAATTCTTTGACATGAATAATATTTCTTACATATAGTCAAAAGTACGACTATGACGGCAGCAATAACACTAAACAAAATTGCATTGTCTGGAGAAGTAGTATCTACTCCCAAATTTGAAGTTTGAGCAGGCTTGGGAATTTTCGGGGCTTTTTTAGGTTTGTCCATATTGAAAACAAAGCTGTAAACGAGACAAAATATTTTTATGTACGTACCCAACAGAATAAATTGTAAATGTAAACTAATATTACTTTCGTTTATTTCTTAAATAGTCAATAGACGAGTTCCGAAAATAGACGATGGGAAACACCCGACGTCCGCGCCACTTTTAAAGGCGAGCCAAAGTAGTCTTCTCAGTTCGGCCCGTCTTCATTTACGGCCGAATCAGGAATACAGTATTCATTCGGCCGTAAATGAAGACGAGCCGAACTGAGAAGACTAC
>JAAAYG020059709.1:0-10054 GCA_009936455.2 Tomocerus minor
AGACAGACAGACAGACAGACAGACAGACAGACAGACAGAACAGATCTATACAGCGTGACTACGTCACACTGAATAACATGACAAAAATTGGAGATAGGCATCATTTCAAGCAAGTCTTTAGTAACGGTTTGTTTCTTTATTGAGCGAACGAGTGGTTGTATGAATGATGGGCAAATATCTGTCCTAGAATTAAAACCATTGATGTAAATGTAACATAATGGTGTGTACTGTATTAGTAACATTATAGTTGTTGGCAACATAGAACACACAGTGTTTCTCATTCAGAATTCAAAGCATGCTCTATCTAAATAATAATTCCCTTTTGAGTGAGCCACGTCAACTGTGTGTACAGCCGAGCCAAATAACGAACCCAAACCAATGAGATCCAACCGTCACAAAATTTTCCATTTGAATTATCTCTCTCTACTTTGCTAGCTCTACTTCATTATACGGAGAACGTAAGTATAAGTATGTATTAGCTCTGAAAGGTTGTCGTCAAAAAATCTCTTCAATCATTTGAGAAGTTTACAATGATCTCGGTTTCATTTCATTTGATCTGGACTTTGATTAAAATTAAAACCTCTGGAAGGTCAAACTCTGAAAGCGTTGTTTGTGCAGAGTGCTTGCTAGTGCGGGGATGTGCGCACTCAATATAATAAGATCTTCTTAGCAGGTAATAGCTAATGTAAAGCATAAATAATGGATCGGAGGAGACTGTCCAGCTAATCACAATTTAAGATTATATCGCTCTTACTCAATATTTTATACAATCTGTCATCAGAGAGATAAGCGAATCTAGTCTAGTGACCTAAGAAAACGTAAGGATTATACACTGAAATTTAAATTATCTGCATCTCCGGATCATCTTACTTATTCAATCTGTTAACTTAACGACATATTGTAATAAGGGAAGCTATAAAGAGATGATATTTTTCCAGACATTCGAATTCGAATTTCAAAATGCCGGCATCGGAATTGAAAGTGATGGATGTTTCAAAGAACAAGTATTTATTCATGGGGTACATTTAAATATTTGAGCACGTTGAAACAAATAATTTTATCACATGCCTCCACTACCACCACCAATACTCTACAGCTTTGCACCTCAACCAAATTGAATATATTATCTGTCCATATAAAGTCATAATATTGTAACTACTTATAGGTGTAACGTGTCAAGTAATGCAAAGAGATATTATAGGTAGTGGAAAGACGTTTCTAGAAAGTTACTGCACCAGAAAATGCCCAAGTAATTTGTAAAATTACCATAACTTTATTGTTTAGTGCAGCAAGTTGGTTGGTTGGTTGAACGGACGTTATAAAAATTCATTTGCTCAGCTAGCACCCTAAAATTAGTTTGACACAGCTCAAGAATGACATTATTGTAATGACATGGAAGGGTTATGTTTAATTCTAATATTTTTATGCTTGTTAAGTTAAATTTAGAAGGAAAGGTAAAGCTAATCGTAATGCCAAAAGGAATGTCTCTTATTCTGTTCATCGGCCTACGTGAGTCCATTATAGATGTCAAACCTTTTCTCTCGTTGAATATCTTTGAAAAGTTTGTCTTCATTAAGAATTCCAACTAGGAAAATATAAATACTGCATAATATATAATGGTCCGTAGTACCCTTTGACTATATTTAATCCTCCAAAGCATTTTTTTCTCATAAATTCAAAGCTACCTACCTCTTCCTTCACACACATTAGCTTCAACGAGATATTTGTATGCAAGGGACAATGCCTAATAATATCCTATACATAGAATCACACTCTAAGAAACTCCTGTAGAGGAGCAACATGCAACAACAACCTTCCAATATGACACCTAATGACTTTAAAAGTAATAATAAACATACTAGTACCAATGCTCAGCATTATATCAATGAGTTTATTTCTTGTAAAATATTTCCATTACATTGAACGTAAATGTTTCAACGTCAATTTCAACCTTAACCCCTCACCATAGTAGAAGATAGGAGTAACTTCATTGAAAGGAGTTATATTAAATATTTGAGCATATGAAAATTCATCAGTTAGTTAGTAGGACAATATGATGAAGTCGAATATAATGTAAAGGTGGCCAGAGAGCTGTCATGTCAGCCACTTTTTATTTAGAATACTATAACTGCCTACGCATAATAGCCTACAATATAACTTATCTTTACAACCCAACATAACCAGATATGTTCTGAAAATCCAAGAGCATTTCTAGAGAATGAGTAGTTGGAGACTGTATGTCTAGTGCGACCAATGTGCTTGCTTACATTACTTACATATTCGGTCAGTGAGACATAGGTAGTTGCATTCAACTATTTTACACATGCACATCGCCATCCACCACCACCACCAACCAACTCTATTTCTTCTAAATGCACACACTAGAATTCTATTAAAATAAAACGAAGTGAACTGTGTGTGCTGTAGGGCAGTGAGTGCAGGCTGGTCCACTAAACAAGTGCAACTATTTGACTTGACTGACCAAGAAAGTTTATCTCTTCACGCCCTCTCTACTTGATCCGATGAGATGGGACTGGTGAGTTGGCCAGCAAAAGAACAGGATCCCTTGTCCTGAATAAAAATCCTTGCATGATGTAATAAATGATGAAAAGTCCAGCCAAGAGTCATCATTTCCCTACTCTGCACATCTCTGTATATTTTCATGTTTACACACGGAAGATGGCTAGAACTTTTTATGGAGACTCAATTGCATGTTCTACTTAAGACTATAGAGAAATGATAATAAAAGACAACGTATAAACATCACCCTCCATTAGTCAGCAGTACAAGAAGTACTTCATAGAGACTAATAGATTCATGTTATCTACAATGGCATTAAGTATATATGTACATTTAGCTATCATCAATAGATTATTTATGTAGAGGATCCTGAGAAGATATTGTTGTACAGGGGGAAGAGATGTTTATAAATAGGTGACTATAAATTGGATATATGGGGAAAGGAGTTGAAACTTTGAAACTGAAGAGGAGTCACAGAAAATTTGACAAGCAAAACGAAAGAAAAAGAGAGGAGAAAGAGATTCCTCTCCAGGAGACAGGAAGCTAACAATAGTAATCCAAATATGAAATGCATTCACAACAATAGACTTAGCTAAAGTCCAACTCCAACTCTCTAATGTCAGCAGGAGGAATACGAGACGGCGAGCACACGTTACTATTCCTGTCCAACCAACCAACTACCAACATATATTTATTTATCCAAGAATTGTGCCTATGTGCAGACAGAGAGAGAGAGAGACTAGGATAACGATGTGATGTCTTCAAGTCTGATGTTGAATGGTGAAACCCCCATAGGAGTCTCGATGAGATGACACGACACCAAATTTCCTGTGTCCAACTCTATTCTGATGCAAAGAAACTTTTTAACATCCATCTCATTTCTCCCGTCACTCCTCCGTGTCATCTTTCCATACCTTTATACTTTCACATTCAAATCAAAATAAATACGTTTCCCTACTCTCTATAAATCTACAATAATTTGACAAAGCACTTCAGAATATAGAGCCTAAGCTTTGCATAAAATTCAAACCATGCCATGATGGAATACATTATGTCCTACGGTGATGCTCTAAAGCGTTATATTTTATTTACATTGCTTTTTTCCACTAGCTGATAAGTACTCTTCTTATATATCCAGGAAATGCTAATACTACAAAGAATCATTTAAACCTACTCGATGTCTGTGCCTCTATCTCCTTATAGATGTCATTTTTCATATAGAGGGATATGTCGCTCTTAGCCAGTTAGTAGATTGTTAGAGCTACGTGCTACTGATCCCGCTCTCCTATTCCCAATCCAACCTAACTGACAGAGTTCGAAGGATTATTTCCTACTTTGTAATTCCCTAGAAAAATACTGAAGACAAATCTTGAAGAAATAGAAGTCCCTGGAGAGCAACATAAATAATACATACTTTAAGCCTCTGCATGACCCTCAGGAAAAGTTCATATTTCAAGGAGCTATGGAAGAATCCATGAATCCTAGCACGAAAATCAAACAGAAAGCATGCTCTACACCCACGTAGTATTATTTCACCGTTTCCATACAATATTCACCCATTACTCCTACTTCTTACTTAACCTCACATCACAACAACCCCAAAGACTACAGAAAAAGACAATCGAAAATCGACAACTTCCTGACGAGCCTTTTCTTTAGTTTACCATTTTTCTTCCAAGAATCAGTCTCATTTTTCTTTTGATTCAATTCAGCGGAAATACAAAATTTTTGACGAAATATTAAATCAGGATCAGGATTCATTTATTTGTCTTTCTACTGTTTACTGTCTTCTTGAGAATCATAATAGGGCTACCCACTGATATGCTCAGATATGCCATGTTCTACAAAAATATTGAATTATTGTGTTTTCTATTCTCTTTTAGTCGACAGGCTACAATATCCTACTGATCAGTACAATAGAATGGCCAGATGATAATCTTAATCTAGGAATTGTGCTCACTTCTAACTATTCATGCACTTATATGGTATTTCTGTGTGGTAAATAATTATAGATGTTGTTGTATACCCATAGCTCTATGTGAGTGTAGCTAATACATCTATTTACAAGTAGCATCGTGATATCTGTAGGAGGTAAATATTATTAACACATGAAAATCCTATACAAATAAAAAATATTATTTATACTGGAAATTATTTTTCTGCGATGCAATGTTAATAAACCAGTCCACATTATCATCAGAATACATTTGTAACTGCGAACTAGCCCACGTTATTACGCAGGGAAGCTACTAAGTTTCAATGTAAAAATGTAGTCTACAGTACAGCGAGAGTTATAAATATGAATTTGCCAACAGTGAAATCGATTGAAATCCAAAATATATTTATTTACACAATAATATGTGGTTTGATATATGTGAATCTTTCCGTGCCAAGGCTGCTCGTAGTTTGCTAATTTCAATTCCAGTCTCTATTCAATCAAATTATCTGTTCTGTAGCTAATGGTAGTCCACATTGAACTAATATGTAAACATGGGTAAATGCTAGTCGACTCAATTCAGTGAGAAATGCTAAATGGCAATCGCACTGCTCTATAGAAAGAGAGAGAGAGAGAGGGAGAGAAAATTAAAGCCTTGCCTTTGCACGAATTCAAAATGAGTTGGACTGAAGAATTTATTTGGATGCCTACTTAAGTCAACACGGCGACATACATATTATAGCAAACAAACGAGCAAACAGGACACACAAGTGGTGTGAGAATGAAGAGCTTCATTCTGTCATTCTATTCAGTTTCTATCATTCATAATAGGACAGGTCTAGTTACTTTCCTCGACTATAAATACACATTAGAGTCGAACAGAACGAAATTGCCGTTGTGTTGATCGACATAATATTAACTGTGGTTTTACACTCGATTAGTACACTGCTATGTGTCTGTAAATCCACATTAGAGCCCCACTAAGCGCCTATCTATAGATAAATAAGTGAGAGAGAGAGAGAGAGAAAATCATTGAATTATAATTGTATGAAGGAAAATGGAATGTTTATTTGCAAGCAAAGAAAAACGAATGTCGTCATCACATCAATTTCAACATGAACATCATAAAAGTAGAGAAAGACATTTTATAGCTGTTGCTGCACTATTTAGTCGGTTTATATGTGTACTATAAGAGTTTTAGCATCTCATCTTCCTCTCATCCCTCACTCTCTTCCCTCTAACTTATGTAATGTACAATCAGATTATTTATATTTTTCATGGAGACAGATATACGCGACTGGATTCAATTCAAGCATAGAAGGATAAAGCCCTGTCTCTTTCTCTCCTACTCTTGTAAAAACTGAATGCATGCATAAATGCAAAGAATGTTGGAGGAAGAAGTGGAAAGAATACCGCCCTAGTATACGCTGCCGTTGCGTTGCCGCCTTTACGGAGCGGTGCGAATGAATCTAATAATAAATCCACTAATGACGATTTCAATTAGAGGAGTGTGTAGGATGAGAATCATTGGCGTGACGCCCTCTTCTCATTTTCTTTCGTTGGAGTAATGAGGAATTCATATTTCATTAAAATTGCCGACTTCATTTCATAAATGATGACAACAGGGGCCCTGTGACGATGGATCTCTCAACTCAACATCAAAACTTCATCCCAAACATCCTCATCACCAACTAACTAACAAATCCTCATTCACACAACCAAAAACTCAAGACACTGCGACAAATGAGCTTCTTACCAACTCAAAGGCAGTTCATGGGGAGAGATATGCATTTTTGACCGGACGAAACTAAAAAATATATACAAAATATCATTTACCTATAGAGACACGATGAATAGAGACTCTTTTCATACGAGAGCAAGCACTATAATGATAAAGATACAAGTAGCATAAATAGCTATATACACATTATTACTATTTACTGATTTAATGTAGCAGAAGCAGGGCAGCCACATAAACTCTGTAGTACTCTCCATGTAGCTTTATAGCTATTCTCTTACAGTGCTTCGTTTTTTTTTATAATATTTATTTTACACAGCAACAGTATATATTCCTACTGATTTCACATTGGAGAAGAAGAAAAAATTTATTTGAGACAAAACAGTCTGTTATGTGCTATGTGTGAAATGGCCAGCCCTTATAGTATAAGTAGCACACGTACAGAGAGAGAGAGAGAGAGAGAGAGGTTCTACTTGAACATTATAGAGCAGTGCCCGAAAAAAAAACTAGAAAAAGACTGAACTAAAAGATCTGTCCGTTTAATCGAACGGCAAGAAATCGGAGTAGTAAAGTAAAGAAAGATACATTGCCTCAACATCAAGAACTTATTTCACCGCATTGCTGTCTTGCTAGCGTTTAAGGTCTTTTCAACATTATAGTATTGATTAGATTCTATTTATTGTCGTGTAATATGACTGTAACTATGTACAGCAAATGTATAGTAGAAAGTGAAGGAGTAGGAGAAGGCTATAATATAGTAAGGCTATGTGCACAGAACTGCGGTTGAGACTTGAAAATGTCTACTTACTCCTACAATGTAGTTGCTTTAAGAGGAAAGGAAGGAAAGTGTATATCTTATACACTGTATATCTCTGTGGGGCATCATAAGGAAGACAAAATCAAATAGAGATAGAGACTCTGTCTCATTGTCAGCTCAGAATCACATGGAACTAGGGACTTTACTTTTCCTTAGCCTTAGCCTACTCTCTATTTAACTCCACGAGCCGAAGCAGAAAAACATTTCTCATTTATCTAGTTATGTTTGAATTTATTTTACAAGCTTGATCTTGCTAATAGGAGATAAATTCTCCGTTCTTCCCTTCCTACACAGCTGCCCGTCTGTTGTTGAGGAACTACGTAATTTTGCTTGTCATCGTGATTAAAACAGAGTCCCAAGTCCATTGCCTCCAATTTACTAGCTCGTCTGACTTGCCTTTGCTTCTTTTGTTTCATTACACCAACTCAGATGATGATTACCTCGTCAAAACAAAAGATAGACAGGACAGGACAGGACAACATAGAGGACAGCCAGCACTAAGAAAATAACCAGCACAGTTACTCTCCTTCATAAATATACGCAGCACAGTCCAAAGCTTAGGAAAAACAAAAAAATAACTACAACTCAACATTAAACTTGAATTTTCTTACTATTATTATGTAATTATTGTTTTAAAGTGACAACCTGTCCCTCTATTTACAACATTCAAAGATGCACGCTATATTTATATTAATCTAGTATACAAATACACCAAAAATATTTCCCACGAAAATGGAATTTCTCAAGAGTTCATTCCTACAGTCCCTATATAGAGAGACTGGCAAGATTATTTTACAAATACTCTAGCCAACAACAAGATACTAAGTTCAAGAGCCTGTCTGTCTATCTTTCCTAATACTACAAATAATATTCTCTTCAAATAAAAATACATTATAACTTACGGAAAACATTATTTTGCTCATTAGTTCACCACTACTTGCCATGTCATCAATAAATTAATAGCTACGTATCTATAGATGCATACAATGAGGTAGACAAGACACACAGATAGGAACTCTGTGTACTTCTCGTACATGCAGTATAGATTCTGTCGAGTGTTTCACAAACACTCATGCCGAACTCCATTATTTACATATGTGGCAATTCGTGAGCATGATGATACATAGATGATACTATTAGGAAAGAGCCACAAATTCACTCAAGATACACATTAGTAAGTACCTCTACATAAGTAATTTATTTATAGATTGTAACTTTCCTATGACTAAACCAACTCATTACATCTCTATATGTTAACTCGAATAATTTTATTAGCGCCGCACATAGCATTGACTCTATACACGCTATTACACATTGCTTGCATAATAACCCGAAATTTGCTTGAATGACGTGGTGAAATATTGTAGAGGACAAAATAACAAGGAAAGCAAATAAACACTAATCCAAATCTTTTCCCTCGCACATTCACACACTTTTCAAAATAAAATACATATTATGTACCATATTAGTACACGTCCACTAATGCTTCATGGGAATTGCAATATTCCTTTCTGTTCTCTTTCTGTACATCTCAATAACATAAATAGAATGCTAACTAGTAGCTAGAAAATTCTATATATTTTCATACGTGGCATTCCAAAGCAAAGCTATTAGCATTGGATTAAACTAGTTGGACTGAAATGAATCTCTTTATCATATCAGAGATACCTTTGAATTTATACTGACAAAATGTATGAAACTCCTCTTCAGTAGAATATACACAACTAATAAAACGAGAGAGACAAGAGCATAAGAAATAAGTAAAAGAGCTAGTCATACTCTCTATAAATAATGTATAACTGTAGTAATAGGTATATGCACTTTAGGAAAATACAAAGAAAAGTCCTTCTCGAGTTAACACTGATATTTTATCCTTAGAGATAGATGTACATTTGCATTCACATCAAGATAGCGTAGGAAGAGGATGAAGAGAGAGAGAGAGAAGATCAGTCAAATCAACACTGGGATTCTATGGCTAGAATAAGAATAATGCATATGCATAGATAATAGATAATGCATACAGAGAGGGAACAAATTTGGACAGATCAGTGAGACAGAGTGAGCAAAGTGTAAAACAGAGTAGATTGAATAATGGCTATGATATGTCTATGCATATGAGTGGATAATAGAATGGAAATGTGGAGAGAGAAGGAACGGGAAGCAAAGGATAAATACAGGAGCCAAAATTAGGCACGTATTATTTACACACACAATAGGCAAAGGAATACAATGGGTGTTAAATAAGCAAATAGAGTCTCTGACTGTTGGCGAAACATATTTTTTGCCATTTTCTCATTTCTTCTCCTCTTCTTTCTTCGTTAGAATATTTCCATTCTCCCTCATTGTTTCCTCAACTCTTGAACGGCGAGAGCTGAGTGCGGACTCTCAGCCCTCCAACATCAGATTTATTCATAAATTGATGGTTTCGTTGACTAAGGAAGCTTATTTGTAGCTACAGCCTCCACACACATACATAACATCTAATGATAATATCCTTGTTCCGTTCCATCCTCTTATTGTTAGATCAGACAGGGACAGGCTACAGTGTGGAAAGCTACCCGGAGAGCCTTTGCATATTTAAGTTGACTTGATGTGCTGTGACTCTTTCCCTATTCCATAAGTACTCTTTTGTACTCCTATCACATTCTACATACTCTCTGTGCACATATATCCAGCTTCTCTCAATTTTAATATGCACACAATAGTAAAATATCTCTCCGTGATATTTCTATGTGCATTATACTATGTGCTTATAAATGAATTACAATATCACAGGATGTATTTAGTGTCATATTTATTCCTATACTAAATAAACCATGGTAAACGGACATAATAAAGTAGTGGAAATTCCTTTAAAGAGAAGATGAGACAAAACTGAGATTTTTGGGATATTTTGAAATTTTTGGGATATTTTGAGATTTTTTGAAATTTTTTGAGATTTTTTTGAATTTTTTAGATTTTTGGAATTTTTGAGATTTTTGGGATTTTTTAAGATTTTTGGGTTTTTTTGAAATTTTTGGGATTTTTTGAGATTTTTGGGTTT
>JAAAYG020059720.1:0-10052 GCA_009936455.2 Tomocerus minor
TTGCATTGTATATTACAGGAGATGATAGGACAGGAGCGAGGAGACAAGCATGGCATATTAAAAATATGTAATCTAAGCAATGAAACACAATAGGCACAAATGGAAAGTTTTTGAGGATTTAAGTAACTTCAACATGATCTTTAATAGAAATTTTATATTATTTGTACCTTCGAACAAATTCAGGCCAACTACTTGCTACAATATCATCAGATCATAACATATAGGTTGTTACATATACAGATCACATGCGATTTTGGTTTTTTTTTCGATTATGCCTTGCTACAAGTATCCTACACACTATACTACTACAAGTACTGCAATAATAAAATTACTACAAGGTACACACTAATTTTTATATTACAGATATTATACAGTATTTAAAAAACATGAAGCGAGTTGCTTTCTCCTTAGATAGTACAAATGGTTTTCATCATCTTATAGACATGCAATTACATGGAGTATATGATATATCCATTAAAGATTGTACTATATGTAATCTACTGACATCTCTTCTAGTATTTCATATAAATGTCAACTATTATCAACGACTAACAACCATAATTAACTTTTGTCGATTGTTTACAAAGTTATTTTTAATAATATCTATCAGCTACTTACGTTGTACACATTCTACAACAGTAACAAAGAGTATTGTATGTAACAATAGTGAATATTGAACGTGAATATCGTAACTATTTATTTATATGTATTTATTTCTGTTACATTTATATTAAAACATGAGTTTATCGTTCTCACGGGATTATCCACCTACTATAATTATTATTTCAGGGATTATTAACACAAATCGACTTTCACTACAACTGACATATTTGTCGATGGAAATGTTACTCAGAGGAACATGAATACTTGAGCCTCTCAATATGAAAATTCTATAGATGTCTTGAATTCTAAATACCAAAAGCGTTGAACGAGCTATTTACTCTAATTTTTATTATATGTAGAGAGAGAGAGTGTGTTTTTCTAGCATGAGATTCACCGAGATATAAATATGATAAAGGTACAACGTGTTTATGTTGTCTGCTTTATAAACTACCTTGGTTCCTTGACTCATGCAATACTGTGCTTACACATCTTTTAACGTATTTATCAATAATACGTACAAATAAACTAAACTAAGAGAGTTGCGGGAATATAATACGACACTTTCCACCGGACAGGGTCATAGTCATGTCATATCATTGATGTCATGAATTGTGACGATTAACTTATAATGGCAATACTGTATTTATATTGCTCAATACTACGCAGTGTCTAGAAATTATGAAAAAATAAATACTTACTTTAACGTTAAACTACTTAGCAGCATTCTGACAACTAAACGATTATTTACGACAAAGATCATCAGTATGTACACAAATATTTTATGTAGATTTCGCTAAACGAACGGGTAACTTGACTTGTATGAATGATTGTATGCAGATCTCGCTTCCATTGTACTCGCAACAATGTTATATTGCAATTCAGAAGATTTAGTGTTAAAAACTCAACAAAAATATATAAAACAAAGGAATTTGTGTTATATTAAACCGGAGATATAATAAAGCTCTAACAAACTGACGCTATAATTATATAAAAGAAAAGAGGTAGTTTGTGAATCTTTTGTTTCTTTCAGCAACGCAATTAGTGAGTCTGTCATCAGAGAGTAAAATTGTACTATGTCTTACCTATTACAAACATTGGTAAAATCTTAATCCTAATTTACATAATCTATATAAGTTATTAGTGTGATAAGATATAAATTCATATCTGAATTCCAGTGAGGCAACGATGCCATTCTGCTGCAATACGCTCAAACTCTAGCGTGCATCGCCTATACGCGTGGTTACACAATTTTCTATCACAGATCTCATGCAAAGTCAACAACAACACTTTTAATCTCAAAAGGTTCTGCAAGCAGTTCATTAAAAGATGTGAGATTTTTAACGAAAGGCTTAGCTCGAACTCCAGCCAAATCAGTCTGGCTTATTGAGGACATTCGAACGCCATTGAATCGAGTGTCCGGATAAAATAAGCTCAGAGGATTTGGGTTCCCACAACCAGATTTTTCTTTCACATGACACAGGTAACCTAATTTCTGAACAATGATTAATGCTCTGGAGCTGGGGAAGCTCAATTCCATATTGACTTCCAAAAGGCCTGGCATTTCCAATTTGTGATCCGTGATAGTTCGGATGTTGATTAAATGAGAGTCACAAGGCAATTCCTGATTGATAAGGGGGAATACATCTGTTTTCACTTTATCTACAGCTACACTCCGAAATCCATCATATACAAACATGGAGACAGGGTAGTTTAATTCCAAAGAGGCGTGGTGTGCTGCCAGAGTGGCCATGGCCAGCTTGGATTTGTCATGACGAGGCTGACTCGTCCTCCCTATCTTTTCGAATAAAACTACATAATTCGAAATAGTTTCCCTATTATCTGTCACTCCTTCTCCCATTCCTCGCGAGTCGTCGAAAACAGTTCGTCTCTCAATTAAGCATTCTAGTCTACCTACTTCAAAAGAAGAGCATCCGTGAGATCTGTCAATAAGTAGGGAAAAGCGCACTTGCCTATTTTCATCTTGGATGTAGGACATTGTGTTAGATGGGTAGTAATTGCCTTCCAGTCTGATGGATGGAATTTTGACGCGCTTTTCTATCGTAAAACCATTTTGATCAGTATAAAAGGTTGGCTGTGGGCGGATTTCTTCTTTCTCTTTATTATTGCTATTCTTCTCTGGGCGGGTTCGCGCAGACTTCGTCGTAGACTCCAAATCAGTCTCGAATCTCATGTACACTTCTGCATTATGTCGTCCTAAGTCAACTTGGTTTTGAATAAATATCGCATCTTCCACATCATCGCCTCCCATATGCATTATCCTCGTCGTCAATGTTATTGGGGCGTGGAAAACTGATATTTCCGAGGATACAGGGCCACTGACTATAAAGATCTTTGCATCCGTATATGCGAAAGGTATCTGCTATAAAAATATATTGCGTACATCAATAAATCCATAAATACGTATTGTTTCCGAAACATCTTACATCTTTCTTAAGGGTAGCTTTCGTAGGTTCGCTATTTTCATTTTATTACTCTGAAATTTAAATATTTTCTTTGTTCTTACCTGCTGGGTGGTTCTTGTATCTGGCATGAGTAAATACGCCCCACTGCGGAAATCGACGGAAGTATAGCCTCCAAATGTTAGTTTCGTTTTAGCTGATATGTTTTCCTTGGTTTTGGCAATATTTAAAAGCAAGCCTGTATTCCGGTCGAAAAGCAGTTGCAATCGTTCATTATTAAGTTGAATATCACCAGCCTAAGGAACAAAGTCATTAAAGATTAATAAACAAATAGCGAAATAAAAGCAGTGAACCTTTGCGACGAAGACTTACTTGTATCCTACTGATTTCAAAGACATTTGAAGAACTGGTGCAGTTGCGGCAGTAGACTACCGATCGGATGGCCTCGTAACGTCCATTTGCCTTAACTTTCTCTATGGTGAAAACAGAAACGGAAAGCGGAGGCAAATCAGCCAGAAAAGACAGTTCAAACACTTGAGCCGACAGAAAGGGGGTCATTCCAGTAATATCCAAAACAGGATTCAGCTAATAAAAATATTTTTATCAAGGGAAATTCTGACAAATGTCCCAATTAAAATTCCATGCACCTTGAGCATTAGTTTCACTTTCCTTGTGCTAGTCCATAGAGAACTTTTACTATTGTTTCCCAAATGCTTTCACAAGACTTTTATTAGTACTCATATAATTTTCGCCAGATCCCCGGCATAGGAAAGGGAAAGTGCTTATTTATGAAAAAACAAAGAACTGTTGTACCTGAGATTTGACATATTTTCCCTCCGGGCCTAAAACCCTCACATGGGCTGTCGTCACAACCAATTTTGCTAAGTGACTTCTTCTCCATGCCAGATTGTTGAACAGAACAATTTTTTTGACTTTCCCATCCCTACTCGGTAATTTCAATGGAAGTTTTCTAGGCAATTCCCCGAAATTTGATAACTCAAAGTCAGTTGACAAGTTACTGGTGTTATTTTGCCCAAAGATGATTGATTTTATTGCCATCATTTGTATGCTCAAGGCGAACTGTGTGGCTTCCAATAACTTGTAGCCGTAGTCATTCATTGTATTGACTTTAGATGTTCCAGTTGTTGCATCATGATGGGCAAATAGTCCTAACCAACGTCTCGCGCGAACTAGAGTCCTATACTCTTGACTCATTATCTATTAATTAAGTCATAAAAGGCATTTGCATTGAAGCTACTCTTGAATGAAAAGTATCTAATCCTTGTGATCATCATTTACTATTATTTACCTGAGTTTGAATCGTGTTTCGGCTTCTTAGAGCCACAGCTTGAGAAATGGTGAACAAAATTTCAGCTGATCGAATGTTATTTTCCGTTTCTCTATAAAATTTCTTCCAGTAAGGCCTCGTAGAGAAATATCCGCTCCAATATGCAGGCCGACCTTCAGTGAAAATATCACTGTACACAAAGAAATCTCCAGAAAAGGATGGGAAGTCATCAAACCTTTCTCGTACAGCCTGTTCGGATAGAGAAAATTGATTTACGTAAATCTACGTGCTAGGATTTCCTAGTATTTAATTTCTTCCAAAAGCATACCTTAAAATAATCAGACACAGTTCCAAATTGAACTTCAGCTCTGTAGTAATCCTTGTTGGAATTAATGTAATCAAATAGTTTCATGTAATTATGATACTGCTGATCCCACTCAATGGCTCTATCAAAACGAAAATCATCTCCCATTGATATCATTGCAACATTATGAGGAAATAATGACGCTGTTCTTCCATACTGCTCTAACATCAACTCGGCCTTCGCTTTTACATTATGCTTTGTTATAGGTTGGGAAACAAGGTAGTTCTCCGCAAATTCCCCTGAAAACATTATAAATTATTCATAGAAACAAGCAAGTCTTATGGTAGCTACTCAGTTTCTCATTACATATAATATTTAGATTGAAATGATTCATATTGTGCGTGCGTACCAGAGATGTTTCTGAAGTCAAAGTTTAGGCAAATCTAAACAAAGGGGTGAATTAAAATTTAATAAAGGTTGTAGCAAGAACACAATAGTGAATTTATCAATAATTAGTAAAGGACCTACTTGAGGATGGGGACCACAAGAATGTTTAATGGAATAAATATCAAATGGCGCATTGTGACATAGTATGCTGTTCTTTTCAGTAGAATCCCATCGTTGAACCCAATTAAAATCTCCCTTTTGGTTTTCAGCCAGCCATTTCTTCCACGCATAATGAATTCGCTGAAGTATTAAAATCATAATAATGATGTACATAAAGCAAAATTCATTAACTTGATATTGACTCAGAGATGATCCATTTTCACATGAATTAATAAAAATTTTGCACAACTCTAACCTGAATAACCATTGCGTTGATACCAGCCGTTTTCAATATGTAAGGAAATGCTGAACCGTGGCCAAATGGATCAACAGACCACGAAGATTGTGGAATGACATCTAAATGAGCTTTCACCCATTGATGACCTTCTACCAATTGATCAATCATCGAGTAGAGATTCACAGTTGCCTCATCAGTCATAACCCAACCTAAAATAAATTCAATTAATTCCATCTGTGAGTTTAGAAACGAATAAGTCGGTTCATTGGTTCTAGATTCACCTACCTCCAGTTACTATTTCAAGACGACCCTCTTTAACTAGGTTTTGCAGTAATATCCGTCTAGAAGGATGGGCTTGGTCCCACCATTTGGACAAGAAAGAGATTTCACTCCATAGGAAAGTCATGTTAGTATGCTGAGTTAATTTTTCTACGGCGTTATCCAAGATATTTTTTGTTTGTAAGTGAAAGTAGTCTTCAAAAGTTCGGAGCCATCCGGGGTCATTGTGAGAGTGTGGTATGACAACTACTTTTAAATAAGCGCTGCTTTGAGATTTCTTTAGAGAGGCATATCTTTGTTCAAAAAAAGCGTTCCAGTATTCCCTGACACGGATCCAATCAGCCTAAATCCAAAGAAAAAATTACCACATCTGGAGACTTTAATAAATCAAAGCATGTATATGTGAAATATGTGTTAATTTATATACAAAAGGATATTAATATTGAGGTTTGTATCATACCTCGAAAGAAAGACCTTGGTACACATCTTCAGCATCAAAATCTGGAGTAAAACTGTCTACTTTTAGGCATGTTCCAGGGTTTTCTTTTGAGTAGTTTGGGATATTGAAGTTAGAATCTAGTTCTTGATTTTTAAATCGGTAATTATGCCTGATCTCATTTTCATCCACATGGGCATGAGTGATATTATGTTGTGATATTTGTGTATCCAAAGTACGAGATTTTGTGAGGCTTACAACGGAGTCGCTTACTGAAAACTGAGTAGGAGATTGCTCTGCGAGATTCCCGAAATACAGATGATATAATGCGACAGCTAAAGTTCCCAAAACAAGGCCGAAAATAATAACTCGAAGATTTCGGGGCTTCAGCATCAGAGATATTATTTTTAGAGGCATGATTTCCAGTCAAGTAAAGATCAGATAAGCAACACTAATATTCTCCTTCTTCACATATTAGTTGTAGGCTTCCCTAATTCCTGTCTGAGTTCTGTCTGAATTTACATTTCCGGAGTTTGAAAGTCTGCAGATCTGTGAACAGTTAAAACACGAATAAAAAACCTGTACTGTCTGAACCATCTATTCTTTACTACTGATACTTAATTTATCAATTACAGTTATACAAGTGTTCAAATATAATTTCAAAAATAATAAGCATAATTTCTATCTATAAAAAATACAGAGAAGTCTATAGGCTTAAGTTAATAAGAGTAGTAGTTACTGTAATAATTAACAAGTCAAGTTTTATTATCTGTCTTAGTAATTTTAGCATTTAACACATCTACATTTTCGGAACTCGCTTTGAAATCTGCATTATGAAAGGCTGTGATAACACATGTATGTTTATGTAAATCACACAGAAAACATTATACATAGTTGCATTATACTATATAAACAGTCAGACTGATATTATCTGTATAATATTGTGTATATACTAGATTATGTAAGGCATGAAGTAATATGTGTCAGCGAATTACTATTGATGAAAAGATTATATAAATAATATTATGTTATCTCCATTTCCTAACTCGCACTCACATGTTGTAACTTCCTTGAACTTATTGAACTTAGTACAGAAAGATGAATTTAAATAAATATTTACCGAAGTTTGTATGTGTGCTATTTGACTGTATAGGTAATTATATGGGCAAATGACAGTTGTTTATTTACTGTAATATAATAACGAACAATTTGCTATTTCCGAAACTAAAATTGGTGTATACCTGCCCAATTAGTAGACTAAATAATATATAAATCGAATAATGCCAGTAAAAACCACACTATCTATGCAATTCTTACACATGAACCAATAATACTAACATTATAAGTAATGCGTTTTCTTACTGAATAACAAAAGTTTTAATCGTGTAGGGATCACTTACCCTGTTACTTTATCGTGCACTACTAAAATAAGTTTCAGAAACACACATTCAGCCACCAGCAATTTCGTTGCAACTCGAATATAAGAATAAAAATTAGTACGAATGAGAAAGCTAAAATAGAAAAGTATTTAGAAATTGCGTAGGAGATTGAGAAGAAATAAGTAACCCCGTTAGTTCTTCCGCCCGCAGACACACGAGTCATGTGTAATAACAAAATGCAAGGAGGAAATAAAGGATTCCGTAGTAAATCCGTTTTCTATCCTATGCACCTGTGCATAGAAACATTTTAAGTTGGCAATGCAACGGATAGCACAAAACTCAGTATAAAATGCTCAGGTTGCACTAGATATTATATGCATCCCATATATAAAGTTATTATAATATGGATATACAATACACAATTGGCTTATCATTCTCTGTCATTTTGACATTCGCAGCATTATACTTAAGTTAGACTTGAGTTAGAGTTGCATGCAATTCTCTGTGTTACTTTTCTTTGTGTAGGTATTGTAAATGTCATTTTCTTAATGTCTAACTTTTCTTTAGTGCAGATAGGTACTGTAGAGCATTTTATGTTTGCCATTATTCGCAAATGACAAGTACAGCAACCCTACTAAAAACAAGACAAAGTGTTCTACCTGAGCTATTAAATTGTAGTATATGCCTCGGTGAACAACGAACAGTAAATTAGCATTTGCAGTAAATGTAAACCACAAACATACAATTTATCACTTCTCTGAGCCTTCGCTACTGTTTCCGACTCTATGCATATGCAATTGACTATAAATATAGTAGTCTAAATAGATTGACTGTCTTTCCCTTAATACTCAAGAATGTTCTTTAGCATAGTCTCATATTTTAAAATGTTAAATTATAAATGTTACATACCTAAACATTTAAATTACTTCGGTTAATAAAATAACCGTACTAATAAAGGGAGTTATAGTGAACCCTATAATAAATTGAACTTCTTTGATAACGAACAATATCCAATCTATAACATTTCAGATAATCGGAATTAGGAATATTCTGCTTCAAAATATTGAATTGCTGAGTAACAATTAATTCATTTTGGATATTATGTGGGAATCGATTGGTTGCAATTACATGCATAGGTATACATACATGCTCTAGTTTAGGTGGTTACTGTCCATAGGGGTTTCATATAATATTGACAATTCATTTCCTGGGTTCCACAGTTTTTCAACCGAGAATATCCTCAAGCCCATCAGCAAACTAGAGTGATGCTAAAAGCTTATACAAGAATAGTAACCAGAAACAATCAGCATATAAACTATGTTATTTATAATAGAGGTAGTACTCAGTACATGAGTGTTCATAATATATTGGCATAAAATTATGAAATTGGTTAGTGATGGAAATAATTTAATATTGGACTGCCAGAAAAATTCTAAAATAGAAAATATTTAGTAGGCAGTAGCAGTAAAGTATCGTATTTAAACAGTAGTTTGTAAAGTTTTCACCATATAATATTACCAACATTGCATTCTATTATACCCAACACACTCCAATCTAAACACTTAGTTATCATTAATGTTATCATTAATGATCAATTTGATTAGTTCATTAAATGGACGTACTTTCTCTCACATAATAATATGCGTTTTAATATGGTTTACTACAAGTATTGTAGGTACTGTATGTAGTATACCATTATCTGTGACTGTCTTGTTAATATATTGTATAAAATTTGATAAGAAATATTTTCCCATCTTCATTTCAATACACTTCGTAACTTCGTATAATAATCAAATAAATACATTTTTTTTTGCTATTTTTTACTAAGAAGTATGATATTATTATACGGCTACACTCATCTGGCAACTGGAATTGTTTGTAAGCCATTTCTGTCCTACTTCCACGATGAAGCAGTTCTGTGTGTACGATTTTACATGACAGATTAGTTTCATTGCAGTTTGCACTATACTCTTTACTACTGCTTTTTTATAGCTTTCCATTAAAATAGTATTACAAAAGGAATAAAAATTTTCAATGACATGCAATTCATTTTTATGGGGCTCAATCAAATCAAACTGCACTCTTGAGTCTGCTATAATAATTTTTCCAGTGCCTAAATCGAGTAAACTTTCTTACTTTCTTTCAATTTCAATAGTAATAATTTAATCATGCTTAATTTCAAAGTACCAGATTTGCAGATGAATGCGAATTAAAATTATAGTCAATGCTTATTGCTAACACAAAAGGAACAATCAACAAATCCCGTTTCCCCCTTTTTAGTACACATAACTTCGATGATACTTTTAATTTTTAATGAAATCATTACGGGACTCTAGGAATAGCTATTGTATGGATTAGATCGTTACTGAGATTTTAAACCCTCATTTTGAGTTGAAAATAGTACCTAACTAACACTAGCAAGGAGTGCTAGTGTTAGTTTAACTAAAGTTAAAGGTTTAAGTATTTTTGTGACAAAATTTGCAGAAAACAATATCCATTGATATGAATTTTACTTAGACATAAGAAAGATGAATTCATTGTTACTTTTGTACACAGTGC
>JAAAYG020059731.1:0-10051 GCA_009936455.2 Tomocerus minor
GCCGAGCCGAGCATTTCTATTGTTCTAATCTAATTGCCTTATCTTTCCCATTTCAATCTTTCTTGGCATTCGTAATAACAATGAAAATATTTTTAATAATAACAATAATAATAAATATTTCCTTGGTGAAGGAAAGAGATAAAACGAATTTATAAGCGATTTAAACAAAAACCTAGTATATAGTGTATTGTGCCATAAATCCCGGCGGCAGCCCTCAATGCAGAAATATTTGCATACAAAAGCAAGAATTTCAAAGATATTACAGTTTAGCATTTATAATGTGACTATTAATCAAATACTATAATGGTTTCAGCCTATTTGAGTCACTTGGGAAGCTTCCCAAATTCCCAGTGGGAAAAGTGGTAATCAAAAACTACAATTTATTATGAAATTGAGAAATCAAAATTGGGGATGGGAAATTAAACAAAAAGTACGCTGAAACATCAACTTTTACGTTAAAATATTCACAAAAACATGCATTTAATTGCTTTGACTATTTATAGCTACCCATTCTTCATGTCATTACTCTATTTTTTTACAGTTAAAGTACTTAACTTGAATAAAGAAAGAACAAATGCAGAAGGTTTTTATGTAAAAATTAGCGTTTTACAATTTGTAAAAGTTTTTTAACAATTATATCTTAATTTTAGCGTTTTTTGATTTACCAGAAACTTGATACTTCACAAATTTGATTTAGAAATCGGAAAATCCGAAACTGTTATTCCAATTTTTAACCAAAGCGTGATAAAGTTATGGAAATCGTGACTTGTGGTTTCATTTTCTAAACGTAGGCATATATAAAAAACTGGTAATTATATAAATTTTCGGGAGTACAGTTTTTTATTCCTGGTAAATAATACCTCCCAGTGACTCGTGCAATTTGCACCTAGACATATATTAAAAATCCCCACTTTCATAAGAAACGGTGCTTAATGCGAAACAATAATCTGTCTGTATGTCAGCAGAAAGATGTCGTATGTAGATCTGTGGTAGGTAAGAATGGAATAAGATTTTTTAAAACATTAGTACGGTCTCAAAAAATAACCAATTCATATTTTTCCGTTTGAAAAGTTTTGAAAGAAACTTTTTTTTTCATTTTTAATGCAATGGCACTTAGTACAGAATGATATGTACTATACATGTTGAGCGCCATTGCACATGTACCATGGTGATTCAGTGCATGCGCATGCGTGTGTTATACAGTGGTTATACATAACATAAAGTTTGTAGTTTGAGTATTAACTGGTTCAAACACTTTTTTTATTCTGGTTGTTACTTATACCTGTTTGTAATGGTTTATTAAGAATCGGTTAGAATCTTTATTGGTACGTTGAGTCATTTTGTGTGTCCGGCAGGGATCCGTCAGGTCTACTTACAGTTGTATATATGTTGTATACGTGGAGTGCTTACCTGTCCATGTAATGTATGTGTAAGCATAAGCAGCGCGGATGAGTGAGAAAGATAAGAGTCGTCTCATTCAATACCTAATAGGAATTCCCTATTCCATCCAAGTGCACATTGCATTATTGTACGGATTACGGATTGCATTATGCAGCTCACATTCATCCAAAAGACATAAAATACTTCACCATACTTCGCCATATCTTATATAGCCCATATATATTGTATACTATCTTATTCCGTGCTGGAATCAACTAATATTTCGCTACAATTTTTTTTATCCAGCATAATTAATTTTTTTTATACAACTGCATAAAAGACTCCAGGTTGATTCTTGCGTACACTGCGACCTTGCTATGTGCTAAATTAATGAGTTTCTGAAAGTCAAGCATTTTTCCCGTCAGGCTTTTAATACATTAAGTTCAAAGATCCTACACTAAGAGCCTAACTATTATATTAAAAGCCTCACAGTAAAAATGAATGACTTTCAGAAGCTCATCAATTCAAACCTGGAAATGTAAATAATAGGAAAATGTACATTATGCATGCAAGTTTCTACCGTCGAAAGTTATAGAGCTGGAATAACGTTGTCACTACCTATTGTTAAATGCACAATGAGGCATCCACAAATTATTGCCATCAATTCATAACCAAATCCAATAGGAAAATTGTGAACATATCTGATAGCGACGGAACGGTGCATATGGTGTAGTAGATTGTAGCATTGTGATGAGATAGGAAATGTGAATGAATAGACTCAGTTAAGGTTAAACTATATCTGGCTTATGATGAAATTCTAACGATGAACGATGAGTTGAGGTTTAGCCACTAAGGAATCAACAGCTCAGAAATAGATAAGTGCTTCCATTCCTACAAAACGAAACTTTTCACCAAAATAGTCGGACAGTATCCGCCGAGCAGTGAGCACTGAAGCAACCCCCAATAAATATGTCCGTACAACAATAATAGCATTTATAACATAGTCCCACACAAATTAAGTGCACTTCCCATTCTGTTGTTGTCGTGCAAGCTGTATCATTTTGGTCCTTGAATCCATTCGTGTACTTTACAGAATATCTTTGCCGTCTTCTCATAGTAAGTCCTAACTTTCCTTCAAACATTTCTTATTTCGGGACTTGAAACGGGATTAAGGGTTGAGATTGGAGGTCATGCAATCAATAGAACTTTTATCAAAACAACCGATCGATTGTGAAGCTTATATACAATATTTATAAGAACTACTAGAATTCCCTCAACAGTGTTCACTTTCAGTAATGGTAATACAGTTATCATAAAAAGTACAGAGGTTGAAATTAAAAAACGAATATTTTCAGAAAATAGACAAAAAGTGTTGAAATCATCTTGAAATTTGAGAATTCATAAGATTTTGTTGTTGAAAAATAAGAAATTTTTGCGAATGTTGTCTAAAGTTGGATAGGAAAAACAGTGTAGCTACCAGGACTAAAGTTTATGCTACGAGAGTGTCAACTAATAAGCATAACTTCTTGTGATATATGTTAGAAGTTTCTCTGAGTTTCTGATTTGTTGTTATAGATAGTATTCCACTTTCCATAGGAAATTACAGTACCTAGGTATAAAACTATTCTTATTTAAAGGTAACCTGAAATTGCATATCTTGATACAACAGGAAATGGAAGTAGTACTGCGAAACGCTGACCTGACTGATCAAATAATGGAAAGTCAAGGTTAACTGTTATGTAACAAAAGTGCATATAATATTGTTAGAGATTTTAACACAGGAAGCTAATAGAATCGCACATACTGTCTGTCTGTCTGTTAGCAGGATAATTCTCTGACACAATGACTGAGATAGGCCAATCTATGCATAAACTTAACATATGGGATTGTGACCAGAACCCTATGCAACATGGGACAAATCAGCGAATGCACATGGCTAGAATTATGCTAGAATGAAAAAGACAACTAACGTATTTTTATCTGTGTTTAGGGGAGAATAGCTCATTTAAATATTTAGTTTAGCAAGATATATAGTAAACTGTGAGACCCGGACCAAAAATTAATTTATACGCGTTTTTTTACGAATAGCCCGACGTCCATTATAACACTCACCCGACTTCTTGTGTAGTTAAAGAGCTTTGCGTTTTTAAATAAATTAAAACGACAATTATAGCATTTGCAAGTCAAATTTTTTATTACCAGTAAAGAATTTTATAAACTTTTTCTTCAAAATATCCAGTACTTAAAGAAAAAGTTCACTAGTGATGACATTAATTTTGAATTCGAACTATATATCGTGGATTATAAAACAGAAGTTTTATTTTTACAATAATCGATTCAGGTGTTTATATTCTTATCCGCTATGTGTGACGATGCTGAAGATAGGAAAATATTATTTCGTTAGTAATTAATAATTTTGTAAGGATAGGAATCCATAAGTTAGAATGTTTTACTTATTCTGTTGTTGCTTAATGTCAACCGTCGGATACTATAGAGGAGTATTCCCAATCCTGTCCGTGGTTGATTTTTTTTCCATTCTAGTATGTATGCTAGCTGGTTATCAAAATAACGCTATTACTCATTTTTATAGTCAAGTACACAAAAAGGCACTTTATAATTTATTCATTTCCTATTACCTCAATTATGATATTAAAACAGGATTACTGGATTACTGTTTGGTAACCTGATTTTTGTTAAACTGTTTCTAACTTCTTAAAAAGGGGGGGGGGTAATTATGAACGACACTAGTAAAAATCCTATGCTACTTCTATTTAAAAACATTTTTGATAATAAATACCTTTTTTATGAAATTTATTGACAAAATAATATTGGCATATTGGCATATTGTTGCATTGCAATGATAATTTTCCCACCTGTAACCTAATTTTCGCATAATAAGACTTGTACAAAACTATTATATATAGTTTATTATATTATATATGCAATGTTTGGATTTAAAATCGGCTTTGTCACTGGCATCAGAATTGTCACAGTCCACTGGTTACCGATACAACGCGTGCTCACTTATTGTTCATTTTGACAATCAAAATAAAAAAGGGACATGATTTGACAAGTTTTGTATAAAACATAAAACGGATAAATGTTGTGAGGTATAAACACATAAAATTTTTTCCATTAAATGAAAATTATTGAGGAAGTAGAAAACATTTAATGCAACTTCTATTATTTTACATTCTCTGTATTGTTTTATTATTGTATCAATGCTTTATTGTCTTAACTATAAAACCCAGGGATGAGCTTTCTGTTATGGCTTGCAGTTACTTTTTAATTACTGAAGGGAATGTGACGACGGGCCCAATTCTAGGTATCAGAATAGTTCTACTTGTCTACGATGCTCACATACACCCGTATTGCTACGGTTTATTTATATCGTAGTTGTAATTATTAAGTATATTTAGTATTAAGTATAGTACGCAATTTAGGTTGTGTAAGGTAGTCGACATGTACATTTTCCCAGAAGGTCGTCTCATGAATGAGTGACTTTAACAAAAAACAGTAAAAAGGTAGGTAATTAATAAAGCATAGCAATTACTGTTTATTATCGAATATATTATTATTGAATATATTATTTGAACTGTCAGGAACTACCGTCTCATCCCTCCACACGTTATGAATCTTTGCCATACACAGGGAAATTACTCCATTGTTTGGGCTATTTTCAATCTGTGACCTAGGTATATGTAATTGATGTTGTGAATTGTATAATATTATTTATAAACGCCATCACTAATTGTAAGTTTCACTTCATTTTAAACTTGCAAAAACCAAAGATGTTTCTTGTGAATTTTATGACACAAGGTGTGTTGATCCTTTGTTCGGGTTTATTTCATGCCAAATTATTGCTGGATTGATTAACCATTTTGACAGATTGTGGAATTGTCGGTACATACCTAATGTGAATTAAACTGTGAGAATCACTGTGAATATTGTCAGCGCAATATTCACAGTCATTATTTTTAATACTAGGTGGGAGTTGAAGTTAAATCTTTAAGTTTGCAAAAAATTTGGTTGGAGGGGGGGGGGGGAAGGGATGACGATGTTAACTTGCTGAAAAAGAATTTCTTTCGTCGGTGCATGATAACGCAGAAAAGGACTGATGCCCATTCCCAATTTTAATCGTTTTGTTGCTATCCAATGTAATACCCCCACTTTGGGGCTAGTTAACATTATTTTAGGTTAAATGAAAGAGGCATAAATAGTGGGTATATATCTTCGGCATCTGGGTAAAATAATTAGGAATAAGATGAGAGTTTCCAACACACATGCCACAATACCTCTTTCTATTGAGCGAAAATATTATAAACTAACTCTAAAACGCTGCTACCTATTGTATAACACCAGGTAGCAGCAACCGGGGTGACACTGTCCCCTTCTGCTTCAGCAATGACAAATAATTTTTTTACGATACGTCTTTTTCAACAACGTCAGTACTGTCAACACCGATTAAATCATTTTTGTAGACGTAAAGACCTCCAATCCAGCACATAGGTATTGTTTGATTTGTTCTTCAAAATTCCATTAATGTGAAAATTACTGCATGTTGAATTGCTGAATCTCATGCAAGGAAAATACGTTGTTCTATGCACTCCTTAAATGCTATCATACCACTGCAGTGATTTCCAGATTTTTTGCTGTCACTACCAGAACAATAGAGCACTATCATGCTATTTTATTCGCATCCTTCTGATTTCGTGTACAACACTAATGATATAGCAAAGACATGTAAATACCAGGAACGAATTAATTCTTTGGTTATTTTTTTCCCGTTTTAAGACGTATCACTCTTTACGGACGCCACTGCACTGACGTGTATTTGTGTTTATTCCGAGTGGATACTCTGCATGGGAATATTATACCTGTCCGGATGTCTGTCCGGCAAAATAAATTCTGAACGCATTGAAGTGCAACATTGAAATTTTTTGGGTTTCCTCTTGAGGTTAATAGGAATACTAAGCTCAAAAATGGGGTTATTAGTAGTATAAGGCCATCGGTTAAATCCTCCGAATAATTGGAAGCATTCATGCCCAATATTCAAAATACTTTTGAAACTACTATTAGGTACACTAGTATGTAATGTACAATGGACGTTACTTTGCTATTAAATCTGTTATAAACAGTTGATTGAATGCATGAGATTAGCATGACATTGACATGAACTACATAAAACTAAAAGTAAAGACAAGACATGACACGCTATGTTATGTAAACCTTAAGTTTTATTCAGAACATCATTCCAATCCTTCACATACAAAAACCCCATTTTCATTTTAGTAAGGAAATATTAGCGATCAGTTTCTTATTAATTTAAAAATCGGTCTAAAAAACTATCTCATTTTTAAGGGGTGGGTGTTGTAAAAGGAAAATAATATTATCTTCCATACTGCACTCTATTCACTTAACTACTGGTTTTTCCATTAAACTAGCAGTTAAGAAATTGATTGACTATAATATTACTATTATAATCTAAGCATAATATGAATATGAGTGAATCATTTCATTTGGTTCAGAAATATTTATGTAAATTATTTAAGGCAACTATTTTTCTTAACGTACTTGTGAGCGACATGTAACCTAAATACTAACGTGGAAGTAAGCGAAATTATTTATCTGTGTGTAGACAGAACATAATTATTGTCTGCAGTGTGTGTACTTAAAATCTTTTTTTTTCTGATTTGACTCCACATCTGATTTAGCCAAGCACATTACTAAAAGCACTCACTAACCACCAATAGGCACTACCTACTCCCTAAAGTTAGTAAGTGGAAGGAATAATAAGCACGTCGACCGATCGACCCACAATAATAACTTGGCTTGAACTCATACAGTTATACACTTATACTAATATATTATATAGTGTAATTTAAAAACACAGTCCCAGAACAAAGCCAGGGGATTCCACTGTGCACTCATTGTTTCTTCCACGAACCACTTTTGTATTGAATACTAAATATTTGGAATTATTTTCTTCTAAAGATAGCATTTCACGACACAGGTTAATCTCAAGCACGATATTATATTTAGATAAGAAATTAAGAAATGTACATGTAAATACTCAGAATGTAAATTATTTCATTTTAAAGAACTAATCTATTACTAAAAACTATCTGAGTAATAGTATGACTAATGGCGTAAAAGATAGTGTGAATTTGAATAATGGAAATATTATACCGAACTGTAATGCGTCATCGTTTAAATAGAAACTGAAAGTTTCCCAAATTAGCTTTCGTAAATTATTAAGTGCTGTATCTGTTGACACTTTGCGCATTGTGTCATATTATAGTTTGTTGGACACAAAGCACCACCCGATTCAAGAGACAGTAGCTCAATAATATTTTTTTTGTTAATGTGTTGTTATTTTAATGGAAATATTGTCAGTTGATTTCCTATTTACTGGTTAATTACAGAGTTAAGCTACCCGCCAAATATTATTCACTCTACGACTATACAAGTGGGACCCTTAGAAGCAATTCTGAAAAGGCGGGGGCGTGTTCGATTTTTGTTATTAGGGGGCTGTTGGGGTTGATGGGCAGTGTGGGAAAAGAAGTTCAGACACGGATTCCTAACTAAAATTTCCCCTATTAAACCCCAATTTGCATCAAATTTAAAAGAGTATGCAAATTCGTTGTTATTTTTGACAATTTCTTTACCTGTTCCAATGTGGGGGCAGCAACAACCGAGAAGGAACCCAATTATCTTGATATTTATAAATTAAATTACTGTTTTCAGGAAAAAACGATTATGGCTGATCTTCTGTCAGTGAAATCCAAGTCCGTTGAAACTAATATAAGTTTCGGTTCCTCCACGGACTTTACATCAAGGACGGAACTTTACAATGAAAAAGATTTAGAAAAAAATCCTATAGGGGCTCCCTTAGAAAAATCGAAAGACAAGTCAAAAGAGAAAAAAGAATATACGGGCATTAAAAAATATGGAGGGATGATATTAACTTTAACTGCGAGTTTATTTTTTTCATTAGCAATTTTAATCGTTAAAGTCCTGAAAAATTACGGCTTTCAAGCATATGGGTAAGTAAAACAATATTTGCTAATGTCTTACATTATAATTATGATATACTTAGAAAGTAATTTAGCATATTATTTATTCCGTTACAACATAATAATCCCTGACGCCATTTTGCTTTTTAGAGCCAGTTTTTGGAGATATGCAGGGATTACAGTACCGTGCATTCCTCTGTTAATGTATTATGAATGTGGTTCTGCAAAAAAGGCAGATGGTAGCTCAGTATTTTCAAGTGTATGGCCAATGCATAAGAATGGCAACTGGAAGACAATTGTTGGGCTCTTTGTACGTAAGACCTTTATTTTCCAAAAACCAGATTATCTATTTGTCCTATAGTTTAATTTAGTTTGCATTACGCAAAAAGTAATTGTAAATCAATAAATATATTACAAAAAAGCTTTAGGATTTATTAATATCTATGCAAATAGTATAGTTATTTAAAGCAAGTCTGTTTTGACTGTTTTCATTAACTCATTTTAATTATTATGTTGCAACAAACATTTTGGTTTTATTGTTACCATTATCGTCTACTCTTTGTTGTAATTATCAATGGCATGGCAAATGTTACCATATTTTTTATTTAAAATTTTCAGAGTCGAGGTCTTATTGGTTCCACTTCTGTAATTTTAAGATATTTCGCTTTGCAATATTTAACAATTGGAGACACATCTGTGATTACCTACAGCACACCTGTCCTTGTCACGATTTTAGGTAATGCGTGTAAACCACAGAATTTCTATCCAATGATCATGATCAAATATTCAAAGGTCAAAATCCAATAACTATATGCTAAATATAACCATATTATATTACATTTCTTTGTTTGGATTTCAGCCCATTTCTTCCTAGGAGAAAAATGTGGAGTAATTCCAATTTTGGTCGCAATTACGACTTTGGGAGGTGTTATTATAATTACCCGACCTCCTTTAATTACAGGGGCAGAAAGCTTTGACAGTGATACTTTGGTAATTTTATATTTAAATGTCTACATAAAGGATATTCCCTTTTTCGAATGATTCCTATAAGTGCAAAGTAATTTATGTAAAAAATTTGTATATGTGTCATCTTCCAGATTGGAACTGCTTTAGCATGTGGCTCTCTAGTTTGCTCCGCCCTCATCGTCATAATTACCAGGAAAATCCGAGAAGTTCAATTCGCCTTGATGACCTTGGTGTTCGGCATCATTGGTGTTCTTCAAGCTTTCATCCTTACACAAATTTTTAACAACTTCTCCGTTCCGGGACAGCTTGAAGACTCTTTACTTGTTGCGGGTTTAGGTGGTCTGTCATTTTTAGGTCAAATGGCAATTATTTTAGCCCTGAAGTTCGAGCAGGCAGGCCCGGTAGCCTTAATTAGAACATGTAAATGCCCGAACAGCTACTAACATTAAATATTATAAAATGAATTGCTTATATAGCAACTTGACAAGGTTAACTTTAATTTTGTTGTTGATTAAAATAGGTGACGTACTTTTCGGGTTTTTACTTCAATTCATTTTCCTTGGTGTCATACCAGACGAGTACAGGTAAGAAATAATATCAGAAAAATAAGCCATTAGGCTAATATAAATAATTAGGAATCGTAAGTTTGAGAAATCTATTAAATATTTTTGTTTGATAGTTCCATTGGA
>JAAAYG020059753.1:0-10047 GCA_009936455.2 Tomocerus minor
CCTCAGAGGGCGTCGGCGAAGCCGACCCCCGATGAGTGCACGGAACCTTAGACAAGAATTATAATTATGTGAGCGCTTCACTCCGTGTGCCATAATATGAGAGTATAACGGGCGACGCGGAGTGGGCGTGAAACATAATTATATATTTTGTCTTTTCTGGGGAGCAGCTTATGCGACTGTAAAAATTAAGTTGAAAAATGGTAGCACTGGCACTGACATAAAAATAATAATGTGAATAATTTGACACATCGACAAAAACACTGCTTATATTTTATAACTTGAGAATTATAGGCTAGAGATACTAAGGACCCAAGCAGCAAAACAGTGCTGGCAGACGTACGGCCCAATGCCAGACAAAAACACTGGGCCGACGCCTGTTTTGTCGCCTGGGACTGCGGCGGCCCAACGCAGTAGAGCCGTCACTGTCACAACGTTAGTAAGCGCTTCCCCAACGTACAGCCAATCCAAAACTGACTAATGCCGGGCGGCATCCCGGAGCATCCCCGATCCCATTTCTCGTGAACGCAAAAAGTTTTGCACCAGGCAGCGCCCACTTTATCTACCTACAGATCCAGAAGCCCTCTGCTTTACCACTCTGCTATCGATTCCTTCTTGCTTATCAGTCGTATTTTACTCAGTTTTAACTGACGCTGTGGTCATTCCTCGGTGGCCCTATACAGGGCCTGTGCCGGGCCAATGCGGTGGCCCGGCGCACAGCTCCCGCTGTATGACCAGTACTGGGATGTCATAATCGGCCCATTGCATCAAAATAGCATCGGGCGATCATTGGGGTGCTGCTGATTCCGTTATTTATCTTTCCCGATCATTTCCCAACATATTGCCACCACATCTGTCTGGTGGCCAGCGTTGGGCCAACACGCTTTGCAGCTTGGGGAGTCATGCAATGAATATTCCTACCATAAACTCTGAAAATGCCTAATTGAGATATTGCGTAATTATACTTTTTTTAAAATTGGGAATATTAATAAGGAAAGGAAAACATCGGAATAGGGTATCTAATACCGCCCAAAATCTCCAATCCCGGTTCTCGGGATTTCCGGTACTAGTACCGGTACCAGTGAAATACTAGTACCCTAATAAGCTGTAGTTTAATACTATTTTTAGTTTTCTACTGAAAAACAAATTGCTAATAAAAATAATGACTGTTAAATCATAATCAAAATGAGGATTAATTAAGATTTTATTATCGTAAATCCTATTATTAATTTGTAATTATTAATATTAATAACTATTTATTTAGCTTGTCAATATAGTATTAACTAAATTGAGCACCTAGCACATGAAAAAGGGTCAGCATTTTAGAACAAGTAATTTTTGCTAATGAATGCGAAATCCAAAATTTGTTCTAATGCAAAGGGTTTATTATACGAATTCCCATTTTGTGTCTAAATTGAGTTACCTGCCATATTGCATTAGATTTAAATTATTCTTATAATCCCACATTTTTGGTAATTGTATTATACTAGTCGCTTTTACTTGTGCTTCAAAATTATTACCTTATCTATAATTCCTTTGTTTAATCTCAATTACATCCGGTGTCCGGTGGCTTTGCTTTGGGCATCTGTTGGCATCCCGTCGGATGTCGGGTGGATTTGTCTCGGGCGTCGGTTTGCTTTTTTGCTTTTGGGGTAGTTTTGTGTGGGACGATGGTTGAGTGGGTTCTCCAACGATGGGTCCATCACATTTGGGGATGAGGTTAAATCTAGGCGCTAGGCTTAGGCGATAACCTCCCTGTCTTAGACGCTAGGCGCCAAACCTCCTAAGCGCTAGGCGCCAACCTACCTGTCATCTGAGTCACTCCAGTTATTCAATCGGCAGCCACTCCAGTTTGTCAGTAAATGCCGAAGTTTAACTTTGGCGGCTGGCAAATCAAAGTCGGTTCAGGGCAACATGTAGTTACTGTGTGTTGGTCCAAGTGGCGTATGAATCTTATGAGCTGGCGGGCATTTGCAATTGCCCACACGAAAAATTGGTTGGGTTGCGTGTTTGTGTATTGCTTGTATTTGTGTGCGAGTGTAATATTACGTAGTGCCCACAAAACCTCAACCCACTACGCCACTGGTTTTCCCACACCTTCCATGCATTAACAAAAAAATGACAACTCGAGGTCAAGAGGTCATGGGTCATTTTAATTAACGGATTCATTAATCCGGAAACATTAGCTTTCGATTGAGCTATCTCCGAGTATTCTACTACCACGGGTGCCAAAATGCATAAAGGTAGTACATGAACACGGGCATGGCCTTTCTGATATTAATACATAAAATATTTTTATAAATTTTATAAAAATATTTTAAATTTCGAGGTAAACTAGTTTAATACCAGTTCGTTCGTGCAGTTTAATTACTATATCCAACAATAATACTTGCTGTGACTATTTATGCTCATTTTTATGAACACTGTTTCTAGTAAACTTATCTGGGGTCCTTTTTCTGTTCAAAATAATAAATGAACATCAATTGCTTTGCTAATTTAATACAATAATGCACCAATGATGACATTAATATGATTGATTAATTTTACCGTGACGTACACATTTTTGTATTTTTGCCTACAACAAGCACATATTTTTGACCACTTGACGCAAGCCACTTATAAATGTGCGTGTATTTAAAATGGGCATCATTTTCATGAGTGCGAGTGGTAGTACTAGTAAATATATACAATTATGAATCGGAATATTGTTTCAAAACCTTCCACATTTTAAAAATACATGAATAGGAACATAATATTCTGAATGTATACAAATGTGATGTAGATGAGTCGGGCATCAACAACGTTGATGCGAAATGCTGCCCAGTGGATTATGTTTGGCCAATTTACCCTACATTTGAAACGGAAAATATCGTGGAGGTTAACAATTTCTATGGATATTCTCCCATCTACCAAGAATACAAATACTCGGTTGGAATAACAAAGCTAGAGGGCAGCATCATTAGTCCGACAACAGATAAAATTTTGGCAAGCTTCGGCGGTAAACCAACTATAACCAATTATAGTGTTTGGCTGCGTTTTAAGAGCTCTGCACAATTTAAAAAAGAAAAACTGAAGTATCCATCTTGGAATCAAATAAACGGATTGACTTTTATCCGGGAATCAACACAAGTTCTAAAACTCACCATTGAACCAGGAATGGCAACGACAATTAGCCGACGGATTGCTAATGCGAAATTGCATATTTTTAAAAGCAGCTATTTATCTAGGAATGACACAATCTGCTCCACATGTCTTACTACTACTACAAGACGAACTACTACAACAACAAGACCAACAAAGACTACTACTACAAGACGAACTACTACAACAACAAGACCAACAAAAACTACTACTACAAGACCAACTACTACAACGACAAGTGCAACAAAACCAACAACAACTACTACTGGTTCTACCACAAAGAGGACAACAAAAACCACTAAATCACCTGATGTGACAATTCATGATGCAGATGAAAATATTTTTGAAGGTCACCTACAACTGAAAATAATGGTAACTGTCGCAGTGGCTGTGACTGTTGCAATTGTTACGATCTTTTTAATTTTCAGAGAACGAAAAGATCATTCTGCAACAAATATTTCCATTTACAAGCCAACTGAAGGGGTTAATTTCATTATAAATTCTCCGGCCGACATGAATGGACATGTGATGACAGAAATGGAAAACAATCCTTATTTTATAGCTCAAAAAACTGTCGCAAAATAGAAATCTTTCATGTATTTAAATTAATAATAATGGCTTGGCTCTCTCCTAGTCGTAAACATTGAATATGTTTTTGTTGTTGTATATCTGGCAAATGCAAATACAAGAGAAACTTTGCTCAGAACGTTTGTTATTAAATTTTATAAAGATTTAAGACTATCAATGAAGTTATACTACAGTTAATTCGATTAAGACCACATTTTTTTGACCAATTAATTTAAGAGTGGCTATTTATGCTAATTGCTAATGCATATAATAATTATAAGTCACACTGTGTACGGCGGTAACTAAAATCGCCGTAACCTCGACGTCACGCGTGTTTGAACAGTGCTCCTCATAATTGCAATTATGAACCACAAATTAACCGAGGTGATGTGGCAGCTGCCTTCGGCAGCAGCCAATCACCTCTCCGAATTTGTAGTCCATAATTATCAATTAAAAGACATAATGGCTGAGATTATTCGAACTTATGTAAAAAAGAGTAATATGTGAAGTTGCGTAATTTGGCATGAGTCTCAAAAGTTGGGTATTGGAGTCGGAGAGTGAGGCTTCCCTATCGGTGAATTTCCATGAGAAGATCGTCGCACAGTACTATAAAGTAGGTATAATACTAGGTACGACAGTCTACAGTTTGGGGCACCCGATTTTAAAATGTAATATCTCAAAAAATCAAGGAGACCTGTCCTGAGGGAAAGCCTTAGGAATTTTTTTAGCTCTTCAAGCAACGGAGAAAAAAATGCTTTTGTCCCAATTCTATGCATTTTTCCCACTCCACAAAAAATAGTTTTGGTGCCTGCAAACACTTTTTGGAGAAACCGCCTACTGTATATAATATATCTTCCTAGGGGAAACCCAAAGACTCGCCCTCGTTACGTTTTAAAAAAATCCCCCCTTGAGGCTCCCTTAACTTCCAACCTTTTTTAAATTAAAGGGGAGTGGCTATGATTTTAAACTGTATTAGTGCCTAGTGTTGGTTGGAAATTAAGATTTATAATTTATGTCCTCTTCTTAATATTAATTTATTTGATTTCTATAAATTATGCTATAAATGACATTGGAAACGAAATAAAGTCAACAGAAAGTTATAATACAGTTTATTTAAAACCAAATAATTAAATAAAGCCACATGAGTTATAAATGACTCCTGATAAATGGTAAACTAGTTATTATATTATTTTTTAGAAATAACAAAAATCAAACTCTCATCCGTTATTTATTTACTTAAATATCAACTTTAAAAGGTACATGTAGGTGCAGAAAATACTGTTAAAGTTTAAAGTAGAAAAAATTAGTTTGATTATTTTAAACTATCTATTTCAAAAGTCACACTGGAAAAAATATTATACTATCCATGTAGTTATACGACAATTAATTCAATGAAGATAACATTTAACTAAAAAAAAATAGAGTGGCTATACTAATGAATAATGTAATTCATATAATAATTAGAAGGCATCTTAATGACAATTATTATTTGAAAAATTGTGTAAAGAGGAGAAATACGTGACATTTTAAAAGTTTTTATTCGTTGACAGTTAGACTCAATTCAAAAGTTGGGTCCTGGAGTCGGAGGGTGAGGTTTCCCGACTGGTGAATTCTGACGAGAAGATGGTATAACTGGAGGTGGAGAAGCAAACACGTCTCCCCTCATGGACTCGGCAAAGGAGTAATGACGATTGGTGCATTTCGAATTGCAGGAGGTGGAGTCCTATAGAAAAATAATAATTTAATTGAAATATGTTAAAAAAAATTCAGTTCTTTTAATGGATGTTACGTATTTTAACATTTTTTTCAAAACAGAACTAAGCAAATTCACTCTTTTGCAATGATAAATATTAGCACTGTATGCTCTCATTCTAATGACACTATAATATCCATTTATGAACTTTCTTCAAAAACATTATAAGCGAAATTAGTAATAATATTCGGAGATTGATTTCTATTGTTACAAAATGTTTTTATAACTAACCCGACAAAAGATGCAGCAAAAGGTGAGCCAGGTGGGATTGCTGCACTGGAGTTTCTGGTCAATGGGCTCTGCGGCACAGTATTGACTGTTTCTCTTCCTGGCCCTCCTGAATGATTTCCGTTAGACTTAGAGATTATCAAACATATTTAGCTATTTAACATCAAATTATTCGCATGCATTTGTTACTGTAGCCGACAGCTTTTTTATGAACACTTGTACTTCAAGACACGACATTGAACTAAGAAACACGACGACGTTCCCCACGACGAGACATCGAAGAAAATATCTAATGATTTTATTCTCAAAAAATGATTCCGAAAAATAAAAGATGTATATGAATGACGAAAATTAAAATAAAACAATTTGACAATTACCGAGCTGGGCTGGTGGGAAGAACGTTGATGTTAGCCTAATTGCCAGAATGAAAAGAAGTTTTCGAACCCGGATGTCCTAGTCCACGTTGAGGGGCAGACATATTCAAATTCAGTTCGTAGCGACCAGATGCCCCTGAATTTGTTGTAACTGCATTGGAAATTAAATTTTAAATCACGGTATTTTTTTTTAAAGAATTTGGTGTAAATTTTTTTACGATTAGTTTTTAGGATCACTTCGTACTATTCGAAAATGAAAACCAAATGTTTGTAGTTGCCGAAAAAGTGGTGTGGGATTCTTTCGTGTACATGTTTTCAATGTCATAATAATTTTCATTTGTAGCATCATAATTTTGAAAATATCGGTTACTTACTGTCGTAATGATTTTTCTGAGTGGTTTTAATGTTATTACCTTTATTTAGACCCCATTTAAAAGCAAAATTAAAAAGTTTAGAAATTTCGATTTGTTTTAAAAATTTTGAATTTTGAAATAATACTTTCTATTGGCATGAGAATGTCATTAGTGATCTTCGAAACTGGAAACAAAACTTTTCTAGATCTATTAGTTCACAAAATAAATGTTATATTAGGAGACCCTAGGTGAGTGCCTAACTATGTGCAAAGTTTTGTCAGGATTACAATTTTGAACCGGTTTGAAAATTTATCTATTTGTCCTGAAGTTACACACATGCATACATAATACAATAGTGCATAGGTACTTACACATCACATAAATTTGCGCATCCGGTTATGGTCATGGATTTTTTTCGTAAATGCAACGCTTGTGACTTAGTTATTTGACCTGTTGATTTAGTTATTGTTAAAAGGCTTCCAGTTGTGCAGCAAAGCATGTTTAAAAAATCGTTTCGATGTAAAGCAACAAAAACCTACACTTTTAGTGTGAATGAAGTGTCCAGTCCATGTGAGTAAAGGATTGTAATGATCTCAAAGAAAATTTACTTACGGACGACAGACAAACGGCTTTTTACAATTAAAAAAATATTTTCCCTTTACATAATATTCTAGTTGTAGTGTGTGTATGCATGGCAATGATTTTATGCCTGAGATCTTGCATGTATAATAGTATTATACGTGGATAGGTACCTACTTATAGTTGCATGAATCCCTTTACCCCGTCCAATGCATGTTACTATGAAGGAAATTATGCTAATAGTAGGTATGGTCGTATTCTTATTAAGGCTACCTTGATAGTTCAAAAAATGAGATTTTCTAGATTCACTTCTCAAAAAAAAAGGTCATTTTTCTCTACGCAGCATGAGGCCCCTTTTTTTAAATTTGGATTGAAAATAATTTTTTTAAATCCTAAAAACATTTTTCCATGTTAATTCCTACTAAAACTTTTTTTTTCAAAAAATCATATCTCGGTCAAAAATTAAAATTTTCTTTAAAAATTTAAATGCTATTGCCTAATGCCTAATGCTAATGCCTACCACAATTGTCTAACTTTAACTCGTGACCCGTTCTGAGGGGCACAAAACCCATCACGGTACCCTTAACGTTGTGTGTATCATGAGCAGGGGTCGGATAGTTAGGTAAAAAAGGTTTTATAATGGGCTAAGGTACGCAACTGAGACTTCTGGGGTAAACGTTTTACAGTATTGCGATGAAAATAACACGCACTTGTTTTCACCTTTTTTACCTATTTTGGACTTATAGCACCTAAAAAGGTTAACAACCTATTTTGGCATTTTAGGACCTTTTTGTAACCTATTTTGGCATTTTAGGACCTTTTGTAACCTATTTTGGCATTTAAGGACCTTTTTGTAACCTTTTTTGGCATTTTAGGACCTTTTTGTAACCTATTTTGGCATTTTAGGACCTTTTTGTAACCTATTTTGGCATTTTAGAACCTTTTTATAACCTATTTTGACATTTTGGACATTTTTGGAACCTATTTCGGCAATTAAAAAAAGTTCTAGTATTTGCTGTAAAAATCTAAAACTGAATGAAATATTTGACGCAGTTATCAAAAGAAGAAAGTAATTTACGATGCTCTATTACAAAAGATGTTGCAACTTAAGTATTGCCAATAGTCGTTTTGCCTAAGAAGTAGTGCGCGAGCACTTTTCTGACCGTCGATTTTTTTGTTTTTCCTGTATTTATCAAAATACTGACTATCTATTCAACCTTTTTTGGCCATTTTAAGAACCTTTTACCTACCTTTTTTGAAGTTTTTGGAACCTACCTATCCGACACCTGATCATGAGAATAATTATTTGACGGCTACTGGATAAACCGGTATGTGCAATAGGTGCATTTCTGGTCAACAGCTATGATTGTAAAAATGGACTACTAGGAATTGAAATAATGACATTTTCTAAACTATTACTGAGTAGAAAATTCTTCCTTGATTAAAAGTATGGAACCTACTGATAAAAATTGTTTCACCTAAAAATTATATCCATATAAATACTATTTCAGTATTAGTAGTCCAAATCGTAAAACAATTGCACTTGGCGGATTCAACCTAGAAAATAATCTTAACGGCAGTATTTTAGCATTTCTTAAAATCTTTGTTAAATTACTTTTATTTGCTACTAACTACTAATCATATTAAAAGATAAAATATTAAATATCAAACTCCGATAGATCCAGTTTTTATTTTGTCTTTGGTTAGTGAATTAGTTACATTTCTTCTGTGTTATTAATTTTCGGCTATTTTATTTTTTAAATCTAGATATAACGCTGCAGAATGGCCCCGATTCCAGCACTAAACAAAATACACGATGAGCATAAAGCTGAAAATATTTTGCCAGAACATCACAGAAATGTTACAAAGGGCACTGCTACGCATACTGAAGACAAAACTGAAGAAATTGATATTTACAATGGTACTTATCCTCCTGTAAAGATAGTTTGGGGAAATGTGTTATTTTTTGTTGCTCTTCATTTTGGAGCGTGCTTTGGGTTAAAGACTCTCTTTGCTGGTCAAGTAATGTGGCAAACTTCGGTCATGCGTAAGTATATATACAATTGTATTAATTTCAATAATTGTAACATTTTCCAATTGCATCGATTTAATTGTCTTGCTAAACTTTCAAAATGGGGTACGTAAGTTAAAATTATAATATAATACCATAGATATACTAAATATTGTAATAGTGGAGTAATAGAAATGCACTATCGTATCCTCCCCGTGTTACATGAAGAGTTTTCTTCGATCGCCAGATTTGACTGAAAATACAGGTAAAATTTTCGCATTTCATGTCTTCCTATGGAAGTCTTTGTACGATACTTGGATATTATTCCTACCATTTAATGCATTTTAAAATTTTAAATGAAGAATTAATTTAGTGATGAATATAATTTTCAGTTCTATTTGTACATGTTATGGGAGGACTGGGAACAACTGCAGGAGTTCACCCCCTCTGGTGTCATAGAGCCTTTAAAGCCAAAGTTCCATTGAAATTATTCTTGGCTTTTTGGAACACAGTTGCGTTTCAGGTATGACAATAATGAGCGCTGAATTTTCTGCAAATTATTTGATTGGCAAATCATTTTAAAAAGTATCAGAATTTTATGATCGAGAGCTATAGCTTGTGGGTAATGCATTATTCATTAGCGTTATATGCATGCCAATTTATTTATTTGACACAGTAGTATAATTCAATATACAACATGACAAATTAAAACAGTTAAATACATATGTTTGGTTTGAATAAATGGTTTTATAAAATTGATGTTGATATCATACTTTCTATGATACTATGTAAAAAAAATCCAATAACCCAATAGTTGACGGACTTTAAATATTTCATTAAAAATCAAATCATTTCGTTCATATAAATAATAATTCTGGTATAAACTTGACTTATTGCGTCTAAATTTTTACAGAATAGTATCTTAGAATTTGCAAGGGATCACCGACTTCATCATAAATACTCCGACACATTGGCAGATCCTCATAATGTCAAACGAGGACTTTTCTTTGCTCACATGGGTTGGCTCATGTGCAAAAAACACGA
>JAAAYG020059786.1:0-10044 GCA_009936455.2 Tomocerus minor
TGCAGAGAATACAAACGTGAACAGAGGAGTTGCTGTCTATACCCTCAATCGAACGTTATACAGAATCAGATTCAATTTATTGACATGTCATGCAACTCCTCTATACTCCTCTATAGTTACGCTTTCTTTCACTGGGTTTTAGTAAGCGCTGTTGTCGAAGCCTTTAAAATTTTCAATTTAAATCTATTTCTGCCACTGTATCCTTCTTCCAGAGTTTATATATAATAAAATTCCGTGGAGCAGATGGACAATCATAGAATGCACTAAAGCAAACAGAGGAGTTTCTGTATGCCTCTCACATTCCTCTCACATGCCTCTAATCGACTACAAATGGCGTACATTAGGCAAACCCTCTGTTAGTTACGCTTTCTGGCGCACAACTGTCCAAGCACTGCTATCGAAGCCTCCTATTTATCACAGTCTCAGCTACAATACCTTCCTTCCATCTTAATATAAGTCCGTGGTGCGTGTACAAAAATTGAAAATGTTTATGACCGGGAAGTATAAAAAACTGCCTTAGCAATCTTTAGTTATAACTCTAACTGCTTGCTTAGTTACGAAGGGTGAAGCCGTGGCGGCGCGCCGGCGTCACCGCCAAAAAAAATGGGAAATCATCAGCCGGCTCCGCCGGCATAAAACATCGGGATCGTCCCCAGCCGCCGCAGCCGGTAAAAATATCTAAGCATAGCGAATATGGAGATTATATCTTATTAGTAGAAATTTCATATCTAGACCAGCATAAATAGCTATGATAAAATATAAAAAATTGAATATCAAAATATATATTAGTTTGGTTATTCAATATTTTATTGACTTTGAGCAGTGTGCTTGACAATTTACAAAATTAACAAAATACACAATAGACATTTTATCTTTCCATCACTTTTTATCAACTTTTGACAAAGACAAATTACACAGTTTAGAACAACGCACCAATTACAGAATATTTACTATCATATTCAGTAAGACATTCAAATATTGTTTAGTTTACTATCACCAAATGAGGAGACAGATTGTATAATTACTAACGCACCAAGGACACTTGTATGATATGTAATAATTTGGATTTCCCCCACTTTAACTATTTCAGTAATATTATTTTTAAGTTGAACACATTTATGGATTACGACATCATGATCATTATAGTATACTATCGGTTTGCATTGCATTTTTGGTACAACCTATCTAACTAGGAGAACACATGATGAACAGACTCGAGTGCCAGTTCTTGCTGCATTTCTATTTCGTTAATGAACTCCAACACCCGCTCCGACCAGAGGCCTACGATGAGCAAATCACTTTCCATGTCGAGTAATTTCAAACTTTTCCACAATAAATTTCGGTTGAATAACTCCACAATACGTCTGCAGATTCTCAATTTGAAGGATATTGGATGATCTCCATGAACAAATGTTGTCATATCTGAAGACTTGAACACATACACAGCATAGGTTCTTGCCACAACCTTCAAAAATTGAGCTGCAATAAGAAAAATTCCTAATTAGAACATGAAAATTCCTGCGGTCATGAACTCCTGACAGAATTGACATCACAACAACACACAATATGCTTGACAAATCGAAAGGATGTGTCGTGACTAAATTAGTCAGAATGGCTTTGAGGTTTTTTAAGCTTTCAAAGTTTTTTACATCGATACCTTGAAATGTTGACCGCAGAGACAAAAACAGATGTATAAAATCAGAATTGAATAGGTTGGATAGTCAAACATTTTTCAAAAATCTCTGCTGGGCAAATTTCTCTGTTGCGAACAGAGATTGTATGGAAACGGCCAGTCCTAAATTGGCAGAATCTTTTTCTAAAATAGTAAAAATAGTTGCTTCATCCATACTGAACATCGCTTTCCTCGAATAGAAAATTTCATTCCACCAAAATACAGACATCCAAAACTTGTCAAACAATACCTGTGCGATCCAACAGTGAGCTTCCTCCGACCCCCCTTTCTTCAGCGAAAAAATTTGGGGAAGAGATAATTAAGAGATAATTTTAAGATAAAAGCATAAAAACGATAGTTTGGGAATTAACAGAGCTTTTATTTATGTTTTATTTATTTATATTTGTGCAAAGCGCCAGAGAACTTTAATATTTAGCAAATCTTTAATATACGTACAAGTGCGTTTTTGCGCGAAGCGCAAAATAAATTTTTGGATTTAACAAATCATTTATTTATGTAACAGCATTTTATATTCGCGCGAAGGGCAACAAAATTTCGGGACTTAACAAATCTTTTATTTATGTAAAAGCACTTAATATTTACACGAAGCGCAAGAAACATTTGGGATTCACAAACCTTTTTACATAAAAATATTTCATATTTGAACAAAATCCTGTCCTTGATACCCGGAATAAAAAAATAGAAAAATCTTCTCTTTCTTTGTGGTCACATCTACAAAGTTTTTGAGCCTCTTCCACAGTTTCCAATCTGTCTACCCCAGGCCTTCCTCCGGCACCTTCGTTACCTTTATTTCCTTGGGGATTTATGTTTAAAAAATACAAAAAAGGTTAGCGACCGCTAAACTTTTGCATTTTTCCACTGTCTTCCTCCTGCCCCCTTGTTACCTTTATTTATAAAGGTAAAAAATACAAACGGTAAGCGACCGCCTGCGGCGGCCGCTAAACTTTTGCATTTTTCGCCTACCTTCTTCCGGCCGGCCTACCTTCCTTCGATCCGCGATCTCAGGATCTGGCAAGTTTTGAATGCGTGCCAAAATATGAAAAACCTTCAAAAATGGGTCATTTTCAGGTTTCAGCGATCGTATCTCCAAAACGGCAAGCCATAACGCCTTAAAACCAATTTCAATCAACTCAGGAGAGTTTGCTGAAAACAAGGATAAAAGTCACTCCGGATTACCCCTAAAAGGGGGTGTGGGTGCGCTATTACCAGAGTTTAATTGGCAAATATTTCAAAAAGTTTTAGGCGCAGAGCAAAGGGAGTACCTCAATGAACGCAACATTGTTGTTTACATGCTTACTGCGTGTACCGTTCGTTTGCTTAACTATTTGAAATGTCTTCCTAACTTGCGCACTCCCATTATCCGTGGTACAACTCCATAACAAGATACCAAAAAGTATTGGGCGCCGCCACAGATTTTTGAAAAATGTTTGAATGTTCAAACCTCGTCAATTCTGATTTTAGACATCTTATGTAAAGGGCAGTGGCAATAAAAGCCGTATATATATTGCCACTTTCGCCAATATTTAAAGATATGGATGTAAAAACTCTTGCAAGCTTAAAATCACCTTCCCTTTTATTACAGTATCAGCTAAGTTTTTGAATAGCCTCATTAGCTGATAAGGATAACACAGGACGCACTGACTCCCGCTCGTCTCGCTTGGGACCACCCAAGCGATCTCCATTGGACACGAGCAAACTCTCGCGGTCTTTTGTTTTCCTAATCAGCTAATGAGGCTATTCAAAAACTTAGTTGAATACTGTAATATTTACTTTATTTTTAAATGCATTAGATTAACACTATTTTTCAAATTTAGAGAATTAAAACTCTAGAGCGTTCAAATGGAGACTCATTATACGCTCTTTCTTTGTAATACATTTTTGCCATATCCTACTTTGCAGACACAATTTGCGGTAAATGATGAATATTACAATAAAGTAGTACCTAGAATGTACGCATCATACGTAGTTCAGTATATTACAGAAGAGTCATAGCGTACATTAGCAGGGATCACACACACAGACGTATATTTTCTCTCGAGTGTTTGAGATACAACATGCAGCGCTAAAACCTGTTTCACATTTTCCCATTTATTTTATTTTTTTCAACAATAGACCAATTGCAATACGTACCCCGAACAATTTTAGGTCGATTTTAGGCAAAGTTAGCGCCCGGCGGCAAGAACGCGAGTTAGCCGACAAAGAGCAAAATACCAAAGTAGCATTAGAAGTCAGTGTTCGACTTGCCAGCTTGCCACTGGCTAGTGGCCAAAATGGTAGTGGCTAGAATGGCCGAGTAGCTGGCTAAAATGGCCGAGTGGCTGGCTAAAATGGCCCACAATGGCCAAAAATAATAAAAGGTAAAATACCGTTCAACCGTGCAATTTAATTCGTTATTGTTAAAACAGCTAAACCCAATTCAATGTTATTTTATGTTTAAAATCGCGTATGTAGCAATTAATTAGTAGAAAGTACGTAGTATGTGATAAAATTCACTGTATAATAATAACGTATAAGTAGTGCTAAGACTTAAAATTGAATATACTATATGTCAGCTTTTGTATTGAAAATTTAATTCCGGGATATATTAACACACACAGTGGATTAATAGTTAGAGGTTCTACTTACTTTAGTACTTATTATGTACATACAGGATACCTTTAAAATATATTCCCCGATACGCACTGATAGTTATTTTATTTTAGTTAATGCTAGTCATCAGAAGAGATAGTTTACGCCTCAACAGATTATTTGGCGAGAAGAAATGGACAAATATATCGCAAAGGGACTTTGCTAATCAACAGGTAGGGGAAATGTTTTTTTTAAATACTTTCAGACCATTTAACTAAAAAACAACAGTGTCCTTGTGAAATTACCAATTGAAGTTGACTATGAGACCACACTTTGCTAAAATCCGTTACCAAATCAATTATCTACATAAAATAGCTTTCAGTACTTGTCCGTAAGACCGTACCCCAAACTTTACAGATGGTCGTAGACCGTACCCTCAACTTTATAGATGGTCTTAGACCGTACCCTCAACTTTATAGATGGTCTTAGACCGTACCCCATACTTAAGAAATTGTCTAATACCGTACCCCATACTTAAGAAATTGTCTAAGACCGTACCCCTAACTTTACAGATGGTCGTAAACCGTACCCCAAACTTTACAGATGGTCTTAGACCGTACCCCAAACTTCACATATGGTCTGAGACCGTTCTACGACCTTTACAAATGGTCTAAGACCGTACCCCAAACTTCACAGATGACCTTAGAAGTTTTTAAACTTCAAATTTTACATTTTTAGCATATTACCCGTTATTATTTGTGAAAAACGAACATTTAGAATGTTTTAAAGTCACTTTTGTTGCTTGCCTTGACATGGCAGACATGTCGGCTACACTACCGCAAGCTTTTTGATCGTACCCCAAACATCAAAAAGTTTGGGGTACGTATTGCAAATGGTCTATTTATGTACCAGAATTTTTGGATACGAATCCTCCAATCTGACCTATAGTCAGCCACTGTAATATGGGTACGTACGTATGCAACTGTATGGCAATATAACAAGTTGGCACTGCATTTGATCAAAACGTAATACAAAATAGTGCGCCACAGGTTCCTATTCGAAAGACTCAAAACCTAACGAGGACGCGAAAAACATCCTTCTCCTTCTACGTTTACTAGTCATTTTGTCATACAACGATTCAGGGAACTCAATACTCACAAACAGAGAAGTAGCATATTACGATTTTATTTTATTGTACGATTGTATGAAGCACTAACGTACAAGAAAATATTTGTTTTCACGAATACTTTAGATCAACACAATTTGTTAAGCAAAAATTGCCGTCAGAGTTACTTTATGGAGAATAATGTACTTATGATTGGGAATGAAAAAATGCGTTTTTGAAAAACAGTTCAAATTGAGAATTAAAATCGTATGACAGTATATCAATTATTAATTATTTATAAAAAAGTTAATTTTCGAAAACTGACATATAAAACTAGCAGGCATGAAATCTTCAGTCAAGGGTAGATATCTCTTTGCTCTTGTCAGTATCTTTGTGAATAGCTTTTTAGCGTCCTTCCCAGGAGACATCAGCTTGGCTGTAAATTGGCTTCCGAGCAACCAGTGCATGGCGCACTGATACATTAGGTAATGATTCAGATGCAGGAGATGCTTTTGTGCATCCAGAAAAGTATCGGCTTCCTTTAAGGAATCTTCGTCTGGGGTCTTCGTAAGCAACGAAAAAGGTACTGGCTGCAACATTTCGATCCTGCGCGCCACTGAATGAGAGCCCTCCATGTAATGGCATCTGTCACACAGCCAAGGACTTTCAACGAGTGGTTTCACTGGAAGCATAATTCCCTGCCTACACTTCGGACATATCATTCCCTGGAAATTGGTGCCCCCTTCGGTCTTGTCGCTGCATCGCATACATGTGCAAATAAAACGACGGCAATCGTGGATTAGTACTTGTCGCAGTGCAGTTCCAAATCGAAGATCAAACGGACTATAAGTAATTGAGAGAATCTCGCCCGGCTGGATTGCTTTTCTGGCAGAGAGTCGGATGTTCCAACTTATATCTCCGTTCTCGTCCACATGTCTGAAAAAACAGTACTCCAAGTTGGGAGAGCATCCATGAGAAAGGAGGCTAGCGTGGTAATAAGCACTCAGACCAGTATATCTGCGTGATCAGAATTAATTGAAACAGCTAATCAATAGCCACAGATTATAGACCCCCAAAAAACACTAGGAAAAAGTCAGAAATATTACATTGAATACTAGGAGGTCGATACAGAATAGCCTCAATAACGGTGTCACGTAAATTGAAATTCGGATAAAATGCTTTTTTTTTAAAAAAACTGGCATTCCGAATAAGTAAACAAATAATGCTGAATGTTGCCATGTCATACGATACTACTGCGAATGTATGTTGGCAAATTACTACTATAATATGTATAATGTTATATTGTTCATGTAATAGAATAGCTATAGAAATTACTATGAGTAATGAAATTCCGTGTACGCCATGATTCATGTAAATTCCATGTAAATGCTATGAGTGTACATTCTATACAATCAAGTAAGAATCTATCCGTTCCTAGAATCTGGCTAGAAAAGGTACAAGCCACCCGATTGGCCGTTTATAACTTCTAGGTTACTCACCAAACTAAAAGCTTACACACGGACTAGGTATAAATACTTTGGTCCGCGTAAAGACACATACACTTGCTTACAGATTGTTACTCTGTCCAGTTCAGTTTATGTCTCTCTTTATTGTTCACTATTAAACTCTAGTACTTTTCTTGACTTGTCAATTAAGGTCTTTTCATTTGAATATTCATATATCATTCATAAACGCACTCTGTGAATATTCATCACAACTACAGCACTAGCTTTTATCTCGAAACACCGCAGTGTTTCAGTTTGCTTGTAAAGCGCTAGTTAATCGGAGTACGATTTCCCATGTTAAAATAATCCCAAGCGATCACACGGAGATAGTTAATGGATTATATAAAATATAACATGCCCGGGTTTCAATATCCGTTAACAGATTTTGCGCCTTTCGCTGCAATATGCAATCAAAGTTGGAGGTCGCTTTTGCATTACACCCGAAGTCCTCGAGAGGACGTAGCAGTACCAACTACTTTATATATAATTAGCAGTGGACAATTCTGGGTCTACTGAGAATAACCACATATCTGAAATTGAATTAATTTTGTACCTACGAAACGAGGCCAGGGATGCAAAATTGCCATTTTTAATTTTAAATAAGCTGTTCTGTATTTCATTCCTCCTAGCACGAAATTCTGAAAATTAATGTCATATTCTCAGCAAGTTCAAAATAAAATATGACATTTTCGCTACCCTGGCTACCCTCCTCCATGACTACAAAATTAGTTCAATTTCAGAAAATTGAGATAGGTAGTTATTCGGAGTAGACCCACATTAGTCAATTTATGTCTTTTAAAGGTCAATATATTGTGTTAATTGTCTCCAGGAATAAGTAGCCGTTTAGAAGCAAACCGAAACATTGCGAACCGTCTGTACTATTGTAGAACTTTTTTATATGGTGGTAAAGCGCCACTTCTCTCAGCTGCAAAGATTTGGTTACGAATATTCCAAATACCTTTTTTATCGTAGTTTACCTAATTCGTAAGACGACTTTCCTTGTCCGCGCACTGCTTTTGGCTTACACCAGTTAGTTTTTTCCCCAAAACACTAGTTTACATGCAACTCAAGTAGAGTTAGTTAGCGGCGCCTTGCTAGAGATCTTTGGGAGCGGGAAATATTTGTCAATGACGATCCGCCAATAGTTTACGGGGAAATGGGAGTAGTTTGAATACAGTAGGAAATATTTTTTTTAGGCATTAGAATCAAAAAACAATGAAAATACATTATCTTTGGGGCATTGAATAACAAAGGGCACAAACGTTTGAAGCGGCTTTCAATGTGCAGATTGGGTAACACTACTCCGGCGTCAAAAAGTCTCATCACCCGAGGCGAACTACAATTGTTGTATCTGTAGATGCAATTAATTATGTCATTAATGTCAAGGTACTGAAAATGTAAATTACTAACTCGGTAGAATTATCATAGCCTTGACAAACAAATCCGTTGATTCTAAATATTGACCACAATTGCGAGACTTCTTCCCACGAGGCATTTATTTCACAGTCCTGGTTCAAAAACGTCCAAACCATTTGAATGTCGAACTCGCATTTCGTTTGGTAGACTTCATCTTCTTCAGAGTACTCACAGCAAAGTTCTAAAAATTTTTGATAATTCGTGTGATCCACTCGCTTTAAGAGAAACAGTCTCAGATAAAGTAACATCTTAAAGGTTCTTGCGTTGACTGCAGTATGAAGCCGAGCAAAGATTTTGCATTCATACTTTTTGTGTTTTGTACTCTGTAAATATTTTGCAAGCAAATTATAAATCCAGACAACGTTAGCGCAAAAATGAATACATTCTTAACTAGGTACCTTCTTACTTAAACACTAATATGTACATAGAACAAGTACATAGTTTAGTTCATTGTTAGTATTAGTGTTTAATTAAGAAAGTAATTAATAAAAAATTGCGGGTATTATGCATGCATAATACTCGCAATACGATATCGTAGTAGTTAACCGGAATACAGTTATATGCAAAGAGAAATCAATACTACATATTGGACAAAATTAGACTCAGTTGAAAACCAATGACCACCGAATGAGTTGCCACCGGCCAAACAAAAAAAAATGTTACGGTTTAGTTATGCCGAATTTCCTTAATTCGGTCATCAAAAACTTGCGCAATCCTGCAATCACGGATAGGAGGAAGGTAGGCCAGCCCGAGGAAGGTAGGGTGAAAATGTAAAAGTATAGCGGCCGCCCCAGGAGGCCATTTAACTTTTGTGTTTTTCAACATAAATCGCCAAAGAAATAAAATGCGAGGGTAGGGCAAGAAATGAAGGAAATAAGGGTGCCGGAGGACGGGAGTGGGCTCAAGGGTGGGTACAGATGAAGGTACCGAGGACGCCGGAGAATGGTAATGGGGGAGAAGTTGGGGGGAAAATGACGTTAACGAGGGTGCCATAGAATGGTAGTTTAGGAGTGGGTGGAGGAAGAATTGAAGGCAACGAGGGTGCCGGAGGAAGGAAGGTGAGGGTGGGTAAAGAAAAGACGGTAACTAGGGTGGCGGAGAAAAGTAGCGGAGGAGAGGGTGGGGAAAGAAGTGACGGTAACAAGGGTGCCGGAGGAAGTTAGCTGAGGCAGAGCGCTTTGGGAAAATATAAAGTTTTTTCACATCAATAATAGATTTCATAAATTTCAAAATGTTAACTCTTTATTATCTCTAAATTATCCCATTCCCTTTTGGATTGCACAGGTATCGGAGGAAGCTTGGCAAGTTTTGCATTGTATTGCTCTGTTACACTCCGTATAACTTTTGGAAAATTCCATTGTATATATATATATATTGTCTCAATTAAAAAGTGTTCAAATAGGGAGGTAAATGATGATAATAATAATAAGATGCGGGAATAGAAATATATAAAATATATATAAGTATAAGAAGAATAGAAGATAGTATAGATATAAAATTATTATAAGAATAATAAACATACAATTCAATAATGTAAAGTTGGGAACCAGCTTGACAATTGTAGAAGTCCAGACTGGTCCCAACTCTAAATTACCCATAGACTAATTCAAAAATTAATATAATTATAAGAAATCAATTGATGAGTAATATTCATAAGAAGAGTCACAGACAAAGTCCAAGTCGTAGGTTCGACTTGCACTCTGTCTGTAGACTTTAGGTTAAGCTTAACAGTAGGAGTCTTGAGTAAGGCAATGAGT